>JAUPMV010000180.1:0-65135 GCA_030848855.1 Branchinecta sandiegonensis
ACTTAGTCTTTCCACTAGAGTCTGTCCACTTCAGTCTTTCCACTATAGTCTGTCCACTTTAGTCTTTCCACTTTAGTCTTTCCGCTTTAGTCTGTCCACTTAGTCTTTCCACTATATTCTTTCCACTATAGTCTGTCCACTTTAGTCTTTTCACTTTAGTCTTTCCACTATAGTCTGTCCACTTTCCACTACTCTTTGTCCACTTTTGTCTCTCCGCTTCAGTCTTTCCACTAGAGTCTGTCCACTTTAGTCTTTCCACTTTAGTCTGTCCACTTTAGTCTTTCCACTTTAGTCTTTCCAATTTAGTCTGTCCACTTTAGTCTTTCCACTATAGTCTGTCCACTTTAGTCTTTCCACTTTAGTCTTTCCGCTTTAGTCTGTCAACTTAGTCTTTCCACTAGAGTCTGTTCACTTTAGTCTGTCCACTTTAGTCTTTCCACTATAGTCTCCACTTTATTCTGTCCACTACAGTCTTTCTACTATAGTCTTTCCACTATAGTCTGTCCACTTTCGTCTTTCCACTTTAGTTTTTCCACTTTAGTCTGTCCACTTCAGTCTTTCCACTATAGTCTGTCCACTTTAGTCTTTCCACTTTAGTCTTTCCGCTTTAGTCTGTCCACTTAGTCTTTCCACTATATTCTTTCCAATATAGTCTGTCCACTTTAGTCTTTTCACTTTAGTCTTTCCACTTTAGTCTGTCCACTTTAGTCTTTCCATTATAGTCTGTCCACTTTAGTCTTTCCACTTTAGTCTTTCCGCTTTAGTCTGTCCACTTAGTCTTTCCACTAGAGTCTGTCCACTTTAGTCTGTCCACTTTAGTCTTTCCACTATAGTCTCCACTTTATTCTGTCCACTACAGTCTTTCCACTATAGGCTTTCCACTATAGTCTGTCCACTTTAGTCTTTCCACTTTGTTTTTCCACTTTAGTCTGTCCTCTTCAGTCTTTCCACTATAGTCTGTCCACTTTAGTCTTTCCACTTTAGTCTGTCCACTTTAGTCTTTCCACTATAGTCTGTCCACTTTAGTCTTTCCACTACTCTCTGTCCACTTTTGTCTTTCCGCTCCAGTCTTTCCACTAGAGTCTGTCCACTTTAGTCTTTCCACTTTAGTCTGTCCACTTTAGTCTTTCCACTTTAGTCTTTCCACTTTAGTCTTTCCACTTTAGTCTGTCCACTTTAGTCTTTCCATTTTAGTCATTCCGCTTTAGTCTGTCCACTTAGTCTTTCCACTATATTCTTTCCAATATAGTCTGTCCACTTTAGTCTTTTCACTTTAGTCTTTCCACTTTAGTCTGTCCACTTTAGTCTTTCCATTATAGTCTGTCCACTTTAGTCTTTCCACTTTAGTCTTTCCGCTTTAGTCTGTCCACTTAGTCTTTCCACTAGAGTCTGTCCACTTTAGTCTGTCCACTTTAGTCTTTCCACTATAGTCTCCACTTTATTCTGTCCACTACAGTCTTTGCACTATAGTCTTTCCACTATAGTCTGTCCACTTTAGTCTTTCCACTTTAGTTTTTCCACTTTAGTCTGTCCTCTTCAGTCTTTCCACTATAGTGTGTCCACTTTAGTCTGTCCACTTTAGTCTTTCCACTATAGTCTGTCCACTTTAGTCTTTCCGCTACTCTCTGTCCACTTTTGTCTTTCCGCTTCAGTCTTTCCACTAGAGTCTGTCCACTTTAGTCTTTCCACTTTAGTCTATCCACTTTAGTCTTTCCACTTTAGTCTTTCCACTTTAGTCTTTCCACTATAGTCTGTCAACTTTAGTCTTTCCACTTTAGTCTTTCCACTTTAGTCTGTCCACTTTAGTCTTTCCACTTTAGTCCTTCCGCTTTAGTCTGTCCACTTAGTCTTTCCACTATAGTCTTTCCACTATAGTCCGTCCACTTTAGTCTTTCCACTTTAGTCTTTCCACTTTAGTCTGTCCACTTTAGTCTTTCCACTATAGTCTGTCCACTTTAGTCTTTCCACTTTAGTCTTTCCGCTTTAGTCTGTCCACTTAGTCTTTCCACTAGAGTCTGTCCACTTCAGTCTTTCCACTATAGTCTGTCCACTTTAGTCTTTCCACTTTAGTCTTTCCGCTTTAGTCTGTCCACTTAGTCTTTCCACTATATTCATTCCACTATAGTCTGTCCACTTTAGTCTTTTCACTTTAGTCTTTCCACTATAGTCTGTCCACTTTCCACTACTCTTTGTCCACTTTTGTCTTTCCGCTTCATTCTTTCCACTAGAGTCTGTCCACTTTAGTCTTTCCACTTTAGTCTGTCCACTTTAGTCTTTCCACTTTAGTCTTTCCACTTTAGTCATTTCCACTATCTTCTGTCCACTTTAGTCTTTCCACTTTAGTCTGTCCACTTTAGTCTTTCCACTATAGTCTGTCCACTTTAGTCTTTCCATTATAGTCTGTCCACTTTAGTCTTTCCACTTTAGTCTTTCCACTTTAGTCTTTCCACTAGAGTCTCCACTTTATTCCGTCCACTACAGTCTTTCCACTATAGTCTTTCCACTATAGTCTGTCCACTTTAGTCTTTCCACTTTAGTCTTTCCACTATAGTCTGTCCACTTTAGTCTTTCCACTATTCTCTGTCCAATTTAGTCTTTCCACTATACTCTCCACTTTATTCTGTCCACTACAGTCTTTCCACTATAGTCTTTCCACAATAGTCTGTCCACTTTAGTCTTTCCACTTTAGTCTTTCCACTTTAGTCTGTCCACTTTAGTCTTTCCACTATAGTCTGTCCACTTTAGTCTTTCCACTATTCTCCACTTTAGTCTTTCCACTATAGTCTCCACTTTATTCTGTCCACTAAAGTCTCTCCTCTATAGTCCACTATAGTCTGTCCACTTTAGTCTTTCCACTTTAGTCTTTCCGCTTTAGTCTTTCCACTCTAGTCTGTCCACTTTAGTCTTTCCACTATAGTCTGTCCACTTTAGTCTTTCCACTTTAGTCTTTCCACTTTATTCTGTCCACTGCAGTGTGTACACTTTAGTCTGTCCACTGAGTCTTTCCACTTCAGTCTTTCCACTATAGTCTGTCCACTTTAGTCTTTCCACCCTAGTCTTTTCTCTTTAGTCTGTCCACTTAGTCTTTCCACTAGAGTCTGTCCACTTTAGTCTTTTCACTTTAGTCTGTCCACTTTAGTCTTTTCACTTTAGTCATTTCCACTATCCTCTGTCCACTTTAGTCTTTCCACTTTAGTCTGTCCACTTTAGTCTTTCCACTTTAGTCTGTCCACTTTAGTCTTTCCACTATAGTCTGTCCACTTTAGTCTTTCCACTTTAGTCTTTCAACTTTCGTCTTTCCACTCTAGTCTGTCTACTTTAGTCTTTCCACTTTAGTCTTTCCACTTTAGTCTGTCCACTTTAGTCTTTCCACTATAGTCTGTCCACTATAGTCTTTCCACTTTAGTCTTTCCGCTTTTCCGCTTTAGTCTGTCCACTTAGTCTTTCCACTATAGTCTTTCCACTATAGTCTGTCCACTTTAGTCTTTCCACTTTAGTCTTTCCAATTTAGTCTGTACACTTTAGTCTTTCCACTATAGTCTGTCCACTTTAGTCTTTCCACTTTAGTCTTTCCGCTTTAGTCTGTCCACTTAGTCTTTCCACTAGAGTCTGTCCACTTTAGTCTGTCCACTTTAGTCTTTCCACTATAGTCTCCACTTTATTCTGTCCACTACAGTCTTTCTACTATAGTCTTTCCACTATAGTCTGTCCACTTTCGTCTTTCCACTTTAGTTTTTCCACTTTAGTCTGTCCACTTCAGTCTTTCCACTATAGTCTGTCCACTTTAGTCTTTCCACTTTAGTCTTTCCGCTTTAGTCTGTCCACTTAGTCTTTCCACTATATTCTTTCCACTATAGTCTGTCCACTTTAGTCTTTTCACTTTAGTCTTTCCACTTTAGTCTGTCTACTTTAGTCTTTCCATTATAGTCTGTCCACTTTAGTCTTTCCACTTTAGTCTTTCCGCTTTAGTCTGTCCACTTAGTCTTTCCACTAGAGTCTGTCCACTTTAGTCTGTCCACTTTAGTCTTTCCACTATAGTCTCCACTTTATTCTGTCCACTACAGTCTTTCCACTATAGTCTTTCCACTATAGTCTGTCCACTTTAGTCTTTCCACTTTGCTTTTCCACTTTAGTCTGTCCTCTTCAGTCTTTCCACTATAGTCTGTCCACTTTAGTCTTTCCACTTTAGTCTGTCCACTTTAGTCTTTCCACTTTAGTCTTTCCACTTTAGTCTTTCCACTTTAGTCTGTCCACTTTAGTCTTTCCATTTTAGTCTTTCCGCTTTAGTCTGTCCACTTAGTCTTTCCACTATATTCTTTCCAATATAGTCTGTCCACTTTAGTCTTTTCACTTTAGTCTTTCCACTTTAGTCTGTCCACTTTAGTATTTCCATTATAGTCTGTCCACTTTAGTCTTTCCACTTTAGTCTTTCCGCTTTAGTCTGTCTACTTAGTCTTTCCACTAGAGTCTGTCCACTTTAGTCTGTCCACTTTAGTCTTTCCACTATATTCTCCACTTTATTCTGTCCACTACAGTCTTTCCACTATAGTCTTTCCACTATAGTCTTTCCACTTTAGTCTTTCCACTATAGTCTGTCCACTTTAGTCTTTCCACTTTAGTCTTTCCGCTTTAGTCTGTCCACTTAGTCTTTCCACTAGAGTCTGTCCACTTCAGTCTTTCCACTATAGTCTGTCCACTTTAGTCTTTCCACTTTAGTCTTTCCGCTTTAGTCTGTCCACTTAGTCTTTCCACTATATTCTTTCCACTATAGTCTGTCCACTTTAGTCTTTTCACTTTAGTCTTTCCACTATAGTCTGTCCACTTTCCACTACTCTTTGTTCACTTTTGTCTTTCCGCTTCAGTCTTTCCACTAGAGTCTGTCCACTTTAGTCTTTCCACTTTAGTCTGTCCACTTTAGTCTTTCCACTTTAGTCTTTCCACTTTAGTCATTTCCACTATCTTCTGTCCACTTTAGTCTTTCCACTTTAGTCTGTCCACTTTAGTCTTTCCACTATAGTCTGTCCACTTAAGTCTTTCCATTATAGTCTGTCCACTTTAGTCTTTCCACTTTAGTCTTTCCACTTTAGTCTTTCCACTAGAGTCTCCACTTTATTCCGTCCACTACAGTCTTTCCACTACAGTCTTTCCACTATAGTCTGTCCACTTTAGTCTTTCCACTTTAGTCTTTCCACTATAGTCTGTCCACTTTAGTCTTTCCACTATTCTCTGTCCAATTTAGTCTTTCCACTATACTCTCCACTTTATTCTGTCCACTACAGTCTTTCCACTATAGTCTTTCCACAATAGTCTGTCCACTTTAGTCTTTCCACTTTAGTCTTTCCAATTTGGGCTGTCCACTTTAGTCTTTCCACTATAGTCTGTCCACTTTAGTCTTTCCACTATTCTCCACTTTAGTCTTTCCACTATAGTCTCCACTTTATTCTGTCCACTACAGTCTCTCCTCTATAGTCTTTCCACTATAGTCTGTCCACTTTAGTCTTTCCACTTTAGTCTGTCCACTTTAGTCTTTCCACTATAGTCTGTCCACTTTAGTCTTTCCACTTTAGTCTTTCCACTTTATTCTGTCCACTGCAGTGTGTACACTTTAGTCTGTCCACTGAGTCTTTCCACTTCAGTCTTTCCACTATAGTCTGTCCACTTTAGTCTTTCCACCCTAGTCTTT
Organism: Branchinecta sandiegonensis; assembly: GCA_030848855.1. Taxonomy (NCBI): domain Eukaryota; kingdom Metazoa; phylum Arthropoda; class Branchiopoda; order Anostraca; family Branchinectidae; genus Branchinecta; species Branchinecta sandiegonensis. The sequence continues at coordinate 5,684 of JAUPMV010000180.1, forward strand.
TCTCTTTAGTCTGTCCACTTAGTCTTTCCACTAGAGTCTGTCCACTTTAGTCTTTTCACTTTAGTCTGTCCACTTTAGTCTTTTCACTTTAGTCATTTCCACTATCCTCTGTCCACTTTAGTCTTTCCACTTTAGTCTGTCCACTTTAGTCGGTCCACTTTAGTCTTTCCACTATAGTCTGTCCACTTTAGTCTTTCCACTTTAGTCTTTCAACTTTCGTCTTTCCACTCTAGTCTGTCTACTTTAGTCTTTCCACTTTAGTCTTTCCACTTTAGTCTGTCCACTTTAGTCTTTCCACTATAGTCTGTCCACTATAGTCTTTCCACTTTAGTCTTTCCGCTTTTCCACTTTAGTCTGTCCACTTAGTCTTTCCACTATAGTCTTTCCACTATAGTCTGTCCACTTTAGTCTTTCCACTTTAGTCTTTCCAATTTAGTCTGTACACTTTAGTCTTTCCACTATAGTCTGTCCACTTTAGTCTTTCCACTTTCGTCTTTCCACTTTAGTTTTTCCACTTTAGTCTGTCCACTTCAGTCTTTCCACTATAGTCTGTCCACTTTAGTCTTTCCACTTTAGTCTTTCCGCTTTAGTCTGTCCACTTAGTCTTTCCACTATATTCTTTCCAATATAGTCTGTCCACTTTAGTCTTTTCACTTTAGTCTTTCCACTTTAGTCTGTCTACTTTAGTCTTTCCATTATAGTCTGTCCACTTTAGTCTTTCCACTTTAGTCTTTCCGCTTTAGTCTGTCCACTTAGTCTTTCCACTAGAGTCTGTCCACTTTAGTCTGTCCACTTTAGTCTTTCCACTATAGTCTCCACTTTATTCTGTCCACTACAGTCTTTCCACTATAGTCTTTCCACTATAGTCTGTCCACTTTAGTCTTTCCACTATGCTTTTCCACTTTAGTCTGTCCTCTTCAGTCTTTCCACTATAGTCTGTCCACTTTAGTCTTTCCACTTTAGTCTGTCCACTTTAGTCTTTCCACTATAGTCTGTCCACTTTAGTCTTTCCACTACTCTCTGTCCACTTTTGTCTTTCCGCTCCAGTCTTTCCACTAGAGTCTGTCCACTTTAGTCTTTCCACTTTAGTCTGTCTAGTCTTTCCACTACTCTCTGTCCACTTTTGTCTTTCCGCTCCAGTCTTTCCACTAGAGTCTGTCCACTTTAGTCTTTCCACTTTAATCTGTCCACTTTAGTCTTTCCACTTTAGTCTTTCCACTTTAGTCTGTCCACTTTAGTCTGTCCACTTTAGTCTTTCCATTTTAGTCTTTCCGCTTTAGTCTGTCCACTTAGTCTTTCCACTATATTCTTTCCAATATAGTCTGTCCACTTTAGTCTTTTCACTTTAGTCTTTCCACTTTAGTCTGTCCACTTTAGTATTTCCATTATAGTCTGTCCACTTTAGTCTTTCCACTTTAGTCTTTCCGCTTTAGTCTGTCTACTTAGTCTTTCCACTAGAGTCTGTCCACTTTAGTCTGTCCACTTTAGTCTTTCCACTATAGTCTCCACTTTATTCTGTCCACTACAGTCTTTCCACTATAGTCTTTCCACTATAGTCTGTCCACTTTAGTCTTTCCACTTTAGTTTTTCCACTTTAGTCTGTCCTCTTCAGTCTTTCCACTATAGTGTGTCCACTTTAGTCTTTCCACTTTAGTCTGTCCACTTTATTCTTTCCACTATAGTCTGTCCACTTTAGTCTTTCCACTACTCTCTGTCAACTTTTGTCTTTCCGCTTCAGTCTTTCCACTAGAGTCTGTCCACTTTAGTCTTTCCACTTTAGTCTATCCACTTTAGTCTTTCCACTTTAGTCTTTCCACTTTAGTCTTTCCACTTTAGTCTTTCCACTATAGTCTTTCCACTTTAGTCTTTCCACTTTAGTCCTTCCGCTTTAGTCTGTCCACTTAGTCATTCCACTATAGTCTTTCCACTATAGTCTGTCCACTTTAGTCTTTCCACTTTAGTCTTTCCACTTTAGTCTGTCCACTTTAGTCTTTCCACTATAGTCTGTCCACTTTAGTCTTTCCACTTTAGTCTTTCCGCTTTAGTCTGTCCACTTAGTCTTTCCACTAGAGTCTGTCCACTTCAGTCTTTCCACTATAGTCTGTCCACTTTAGTCTTTTCACTTTAGTCTGTCCACTTTAGTCTTTTCACTTTAGTCATTTCCACTATCCTCTGTCCACTTTAGTCTTTCCACTTTAGTCTCCACTTTATTCTGTCCACTACAGTCTCTCCTCTATAGTCTTTCCACTATAGTCTGTCCACTTTAGTCTTTCCACTTTAGTCTGTCCACTTTAGTCTTTCCACTATAGTCTGTCCACTTTAGTCTCTCCACTTTAGTCTTTCCACTTTATTCTGTCCACTGCAGTGTGTACACTTTAGTCTGTCCACTGAGTCTTTCCACTTCAGTCTTTCCACTATAGTCTGTCCACTTTAGTCTTTCCACCCTAGTCTTTTCTCTTTAGTCTGTCCACTTAGTCTTTCCACTAGAGTCTGTCCACTTTAGTCTTTTCACTTTAGTCTGTCCACTTTAGTCTTTTCACTTTAGTCATTTCCACTATCCTCTGTCCACTTTAGTCTTTCCACTTTAGTCTGTCCACTTTAGTCTGTCCACTTTAGTCTTTCCACTATAGTCTGTCCACTTTAGTCTTTCCACTTTAGTCTTTCAACTTTCGTCTTTCCACTCTAGTCTGTCTACTTTAGTCTTTCCACTTTAGTCTTTCCACTTTAGTCTGTCCACTTTAGTCTTTCCACTATAGTCTGTCCACTATAGTCTTTCCACTTTAGTCTTTCCGCTTTTCCACTTTAGTCTGTCCACTTAGTCTTTCCACTATAGTCTTTCCACTATAGTCTGTCCACTTTAGTCTTTCCACTTTAGTCTTTCCAATTTAGTCTGTACACTTTAGTCTTTCCACTATAGTCTGTCCACTTTAGTCTTTCCACTTTAGTCTTTCCGCTTTAGTCTGTCCACTTAGTCTTTCCACTAGAGTCTGTCCACTTTAGTCTGTCCACTTTAGTCTTTCCACTATAGTCTCCACTTTATTCTGTCCACTACAGTCTTTCTACTATAGTCTTTCCACTATAGTCTGTCCACTTTCGTCTTTCCACTTTAGTTTTTCCACTTTAGTCTGACCACTTCAGTCTTTCCACTATAGTCTGTCCACTTTAGTCTTTCCACTTTAGTCTTTCCGCTTTAGTCTGTCCACTTAGTCTTTCCACTATATTCTTTCCAATATAGTCTGTCCACTTTAGTCTTTTCACTTTAGTCTTTCCACTTTAGTCTGTCTACTTTAGTCTTTCCATTATAGTCTGTCCACTTTAGTCTTTCCACTTTCGTCTTTCCGCTTTAATCTGTCCACTTAGTCTTTCCACTAGAGTCTGTCCACTTTAGTCTGTCCACTTTAGTCTTTCCACTATAGTCTCCACTTTATTCTGTCCACTACAGTCTTTCCACTATAGTCTTTCCACTATAGTCTGTCCACTTTAGTCTTTCCACTATGCTTTTCCACTTTAGTCTGTCCTCTTCAGTCTTTCCACTATAGTCTGTCCACTTTAGTCTTTCCACTTTAGTCTGTCCACTTTAGTCTTTCCACTATAGTCTGTCCACTTTAGTCTTTCCACTACTCTCTGTCCACTTTTGTCTTTCCGCTCCAGTCTTTCCACTAGAGTCTGTCCACTTTAGTCTTTCCACTTTAGTCTGTCCACTTTAGTCTTTCCACTTTAGTCTTTCCACTTTAGTCTGTCATCTTTAGTCTGTCCACTTTAGTCTTTCCATTTTAGTCTTTCCGCTTTAGTCTGTCCACTTAGTCTTTCCACTATATTCTTTCCAATATAGTCTGTCCACTTTAGTCTTTTCACTTTAGTCTTTCCACTTTAGTCTGTCCACTTTAGTATTTCCATTATAGTCTGTCCACTTTAGTCTTTCCACTTTAGTCTTTCCGCTTTAGTCTGTCTACTTAGTCTTTCAACTAGAGTCTGTCCACTTTAGTCTGTCCACTTTAGTCTTTCCACTATAGTCTCCACTATATTCTGTCCACTACAGTCTTTCCACTATAGTCTTTCCACTATAGTCTGTCCACTTTAGTCTTTCCACTTTAGTTTTTCCACTTTAGTCTTTCCACTTTAGTCTGTCCACTTTAGTCTTTCCACTATAGTCTGTCCACTTTAGTCTTTCCACTTTTCTCTGTCCACTTTAGTCTTTCCACTTTAGTCTTTCCACTATAGTCTCCACTTTATTCTGTCCACTGCAGTCTTTCCACTATAGTCTTTCCACTATAGTCTGTCCACTTTAGTCTTTCCACTTTAGTCTTTCCGCTTTAGTCTGTCCACTTAGTCTTTCCACTAGAGTCTGTCCACTTCAGTCTTTCCACTATAGTCTGTCCACTTTAGTCTTTCCACTTTAGTCTTTCCGCTTTAGTCTGTCCACTTAGTCTTTCCACTATATTCTTTCCACTATAGTCTGTCCACTTTAGTCTTTTCACTTTAGTCTTTCCACTATAGTCTGTCCACTTTCCACTACTCTTTGTTCACTTTTGTCTTTCCGCTTCAGTCTTTCCACTAGAGTCTGTCCACTTTAGTCTTTCCACTTTAGTCTGTCCACTTTAGTCTTTCCACTTTAGTCTTTCCACTTTAGTCATTTCCACTATCTTCTGTCCACTTTAGTCTTTCCACTTTAGTCTGTCCACTTTAGTCTTTCCACTATAGTCTGTCCACTTAAGTCTTTCCATTATAGTCTGTCCACTTTAGTCTTTCCACTTTAGTCTTTCCACTTTAGTCTTTCCACTAGAGTCTCCACTTTATTCCGTCCACTACAGTCTTTCCACTATAGTCTTTCCACTATAGTCTGTCCACTTTAGTCTTTCCACTTTAGTCTTTCCACTATAGTCTGTCCACTTTAGTCTTTCCACTATTCTCTGTCCAATTTAGTCTTTCCACTATACTCTCCACTTTATTCTGTCCACTACAGTCTTTCCACTATAGTCTTTCCACAATAGTCTGTCCACTTTAGTCTTTCCACTTTAGTCTTTCCAATTTGGGCTGTCCACTTTAGTCTTTCCACTATAGTCTGTCCACTTTAGTCTTTCCACTATTCTCCACTTTAGTCTTTCCACTATAGTCTCCACTTTATTCTGTCCACTACAGTCTCTCCTCTATAGTCTTTCCACTATAGTCTGTCCACTTTAGTCTTTCCACTTTAGTCTGTCCACTTTAGTCTTTCCACTATAGTCTGTCCACTTTAGTCTTTCCACTTTAGTCTTTCCACTTTATTCTGTCCACTGCAGTGTGTACACTTTAGTCTGTCCACTGAGTCTTTCCACTTCAGTCTTTCCACTATAGTCTGTCCACTTTAGTCTTTCCACCCTAGTCTTTTCTCTTTAGTCTGTCCACTTAGTCTTTCCACTAGAGTCTGTCCACTTTAGTCTTTTCACTTTAGTCTGTCCACTTTAGTCTTTTCACTTTAGTCATTTCCACTATCCTCTGTCCACTTTAGTCTTTCCACTTTAGTCTGTCCACTTTAGTCGGTCCACTTTAGTCTTTCCACTATAGTCTGTCCACTTTAGTCTTTCCACTTTAGTCTTTCAACTTTCGTCTTTCCACTCTAGTCTGTCTACTTTAGTCTTTCCACTTTAGTCTTTCCACTTTAGTCTGTCCACTTTAGTCTTTCCACTATAGTCTGTCCACTATAGTCTTTCCACTTTAGTCTTTCCGCTTTTCCACTTTAGTCTGTCCACTTAGTCTTTCCACTATAGTCTTTCCACTATAGTCTGTCCACTTTAGTCTTTCCACTTTAGTCTTTCCAATTTAGTCTGTACACTTTAGTCTTTCCACTATAGTCTGTCCACTTTAGTCTTTCCACTTTCGTCTTTCCACTTTAGTTTTTCCACTTTAGTCTGTCCACTTCAGTCTTTCCACTATAGTCTGTCCACTTTAGTCTTTCCACTTTAGTCTTTCCGCTTTAGTCTGTCCACTTAGTCTTTCCACTATATTCTTTCCAATATAGTCTGTCCACTTTAGTCTTTTCACTTTAGTCTTTCCACTTTAGTCTGTCTACTTTAGTCTTTCCATTATAGTCTGTCCACTTTAGTCTTTCCACTTTAGTCTTTCCGCTTTAGTCTGTCCACTTAGTCTTTCCACTAGAGTCTGTCCACTTTAGTCTGTCCACTTTAGTCTTTCCACTATAGTCTCCACTTTATTCTGTCCACTACAGTCTTTCCACTATAGTCTTTCCACTATAGTCTGTCCACTTTAGTCTTTCCACTATACTTTTCCACTTTAGTCTGTCCTCTTCAGTCTTTCCACTATAGTCTGTCCACTTTAGTCTTTCCACTTTAGTCTGTCCACTTTAGTCTTTCCACTATAGTCTGTCCACTTTAGTCTTTCCACTACTCTCTGTCCACTTTTGTCTTTCCGCTCCAGTCTTTCCACTAGAGTCTGTCCACTTTAGTCTTTCCACTTTAGTCTGTCTAGTCTTTCCACTACTCTCTGTCCACTTTTGTCTTTCCGCTCCAGTCTTTCCACTAGAGTCTGTCCACTTTAGTCTTTCCACTTTAATCTGTCCACTTTAGTCTTTCCACTTTAGTCTTTCCACTTTAGTCTGTCCACTTTAGTCTGTCCACTTTAGTCTTTCCATTTTAGTCTTTCCGCTTTAGTCTGTCCACTTAGTCTTTCCACTATATTCTTTCCAATATAGTCTGTCCACTTTAGTCTTTTCACTTTAGTCTTTCCACTTTAGTCTGTCCACTTTAGTATTTCCATTATAGTCTGTCCACTTTAGTCTTTCCACTTTAGTCTTTCCGCTTTAGTCTGTCTACTTAGTCTTTCCACTAGAGTCTGTCCACTTTAGTCTGTCCACTTTAGTCTTTCCACTATAGTCTCCACTTTATTCTGTCCACTACAGTCTTTCCACTATAGTCTTTCCACTATAGTCTGTCCACTTTAGTCTTTCCACTTTAGTTTTTCCACTTTAGTCTGTCCTCTTCAGTCTTTCCACTATAGTGTGTCCACTTTAGTCTTTCCACTTTAGTCTGTCCACTTTATTCTTTCCACTATAGTCTGTCCACTTTAGTCTTTCCACTACTCTCTGTCAACTTTTGTCTTTCCGCTTCAGTCTTTCCACTAGAGTCTGTCCACTTTAGTCTTTCCACTTTAGTCTATCCACTTTAGTCTTTCCACTTTAGTCTTTCCACTTTAGTCTTTCCACTTTAGTCTTTCCACTATAGTCTTTCCACTTTAGTCTTTCCACTTTAGTCCTTCCGCTTTAGTCTGTCCACTTAGTCATTCCACTATAGTCTTTCCACTATAGTCTGTCCACTTTAGTCTTTCCACTTTAGTCTTTCCACTTTAGTCTGTCCACTTTAGTCTTTCCACTATAGTCTGTCCACTTTAGTCTTTCCACTTTAGTCTTTCCGCTTTAGTCTGTCCACTTAGTCTTTCCACTAGAGTCTGTCCACTTCAGTCTTTCCACTATAGTCTGTCCACTTTAGTCTTTTCACTTTAGTCTGTCCACTTTAGTCTTTTCACTTTAGTCTGTCCACTTTAGTCTTTCCACTATAGTCTGTCCACTTTAGTCTTTCCACTTTAGTCTTTCCGCTTTAGTCTGTCCACTTAGTCTTTCCACTAGAGTCTGTCCACTTCAGTCTTTCCACTATAGTCTGTCCACTTTAGTCTTTTCACTTTAGTCTGTCCACTTTAGTCTTTTCACTTTAGTCATTTCCACTATCCTCTGTCCACTTTAGTCTTTCCACTTTAGTCTCCACTTTATTCTGTCCACTACAGTCTCTCCTCTATAGTCTTTCCACTATAGTCTGTCCACTTTAGTCTTTCCACTTTAGTCTGTCCACTTTAGTCTTTCCACTATAGTCTGTCCACTTTAGTCTCTCCACTTTAGTCTTTCCACTTTATTCTGTCCACTGCAGTGTGTACACTTTAGTCTGTCCACTGAGTCTTTCCACTTCAGTCTTTCCACTATAGTCTGTCCACTTTAGTCTTTCCACCCTAGTCTTTTCTCTTTAGTCTGTCCACTTAGTCTTTCCACTAGAGTCTGTCCACTTTAGTCTTTTCACTTTAGTCTGTCCACTTTAGTCTTTTCACTTTAGTCATTTCCACTATCCTCTGTCCACTTTAGTCTTTCCACTTTAGTCTGTCCACTTTAGTCTGTCCACTTTAGTCTTTCCACTATAGTCTGTCCACTTTAGTCTTTCCACTTTAGTCTTTCAACTTTCGTCTTTCCACTCTAGTCTGTCTACTTTAGTCTTTCCACTTTAGTCTTTCCACTTTAGTCTGTCCACTTTAGTCTTTCCACTATAGTCTGTCCACTATAGTCTTTCCACTTTAGTCTTTCCGCTTTTCCACTTTAGTCTGCCCACTTAGTCTTTCCACTATAGTCTTTCCACTATAGTCTGTCCACTTTAGTCTTTCCACTTTAGTCTTTCCAATTTAGTCTGTACACTTTAGTCTTTCCACTATAGTCTGTCCACTTTAGTCTTTCCACTTTAGTCTTTCCGCTTTAGTCTGTCCACTTAGTCTTTCCACTAGAGTCTGTCCACTTTAGTCTGTCCACTTTAGTCTTTCCACTATAGTCTCCACTTTATTCTGTCCACTACAGTCTTTCTACTATAGTCTTTCCACTATAGTCTGTCCACTTTCGTCTTTCCACTTTAGTTTTTCCACTTTAGTCTGACCACTTCAGTCTTTCCACTATAGTCTGTCCACTTTAGTCTTTCCACTTTAATCTTTCCGCTTTAGTCTGTCCACTTAGTCTTTCCACTATATTCTTTCCAATATAGTCTGTCCACTTTAGTCTTTTCACTTTAGTCTTTCCACTTTAGTCTGTCTACTTTAGTCTTTCCATTATAGTCTGTCCACTTTAGTCTTTCCACTTTAGTCTTTCCGCTTTAGTCTGTCCACTTAGTCTTTCCACTAGAGTCTGTCCACTTTAGTCTGTCCACTTTAGTCTTTCCACTATAGTCTCCACTTTATTCTGTCCACTACAGTCTTTCCACTATAGTCTTTCCACTATAGTCTGTCCACTTTAGTCTTTCCACTATGCTTTTCCACTTTAGTCTGTCCTCTTCAGTCTTTCCACTATAGTCTGTCCACTTTAGTCTTTCCACTTTAGTCTGTCCACTTTAGTCTTTCCACTATAGTCTGTCCACTTTAGTCTTTCCACTACTCTCTGTCCACTTTTGTCTTTCCGCTCCAGTCTTTCCACTAGAGTCTGTCCACTTTAGTCTTTCCACTTTAGTCTGTCCACTTTAGTCTTTCCACTTTAGTCTTTCCACTTTAGTCTGTCATCTTTAGTCTGTCCACTTTAGTCTTTCCATTTTAGTCTTTCCGCTTTAGTCTGTCCACTTAGTCTTTCCACTATATTCTTTCCAATATAGTCTGTCCACTTTAGTCTTTTCACTTTAGTCTTTCCACTTTAGTCTGTCCACTTTAGTATTTCCATTATAGTCTGTCCACTTTAGTCTTTCCACTTTAGTCTTTCCGCTTTAGTCTGTCTACTTAGTCTTTCCACTAGAGTCTGTCCACTTTAGTCTGTCCACTTTAGTCTTTCCACTATAGTCTCCACTATATTCTGTCCACTACAGTCTTTCCACTATAGTCTTTCCACTATAGTCTGTCCACTTTAGTCTTTCCACTTTAGTTTTTCCACTTTAGTCTGTCCTCTTCAGTCTTTCCACTATAGTGTGTCCACTTTAGTCTTTCCACTTTAGTCTGTCCACTTTATTCTTTCCACTATAGTCTGTCCACTTTAGTCTTTCCACTACTCTCTGTCAACTTTTGTCTTTCCGCTTCAGTCTTTCCACTAGAGTCTGTCCACTTTAGTCTTTCCACTTTAGTCTATTCACTTTAGTCTTTCCACTTTAGTCTTTCCACTTTAGTCTTTCCACTTTAGTCTTTCCACTATAGTTTTTCCATTTTAGTCTTTCCACTTTAGTCCTTCCGCTTTAGTCTGTCCACTTAGTCTTTCCAATATAGTCTTTCCACTATAGTCTGTCCACTTTAGTCTTTCCACTTTAGTCTTTCCACTTTAGTCTGTCCACTTTAGTCTTTCCACTATAGTCTGTCCACTTTAGTCTTTCCACTTTAGTCTTTCCGCTTTAGTCTGTCCACTTAGTCTTTCCACTAGAGTCTGTCCACTTCAGTCTTTCCACTATAGTCTGTCCACTTTAGTTTTTCCACTTTAGTCTTTCCGCTTTAGTCTGTCCAATTAGTCTTTCCACTATATTCTTTCCACTATAGTCTGTCCACTTTAGTCTTTTCACTTTAGTCTTTCCACTATAGTCTGTCCACTTTCCACTACTCTTTGTCCACTTTTGTCTTTCCGCTTCAGTCTTTCCACTAGAGTCTGTCCACTTTAGTCTTTCCACTTTAGTCTGTCCACTTTAGTCTTTCCACTTTAGTCTTTCCACTTTAGTTATTTCCACTATCTTCTGTCCACTTTAGTCTTTCCACTTTAGTCTTTCCACTTTAGTCTGTCCACTTTAGTCTTTCCACTGTAGTCTGTCCACTTTAGTCTTTCCACTATAGTCTGTCCACTTTAGTCTTTCCACTTTAGTCTTTCCACTAGAGTCTCCACTTTATTCTGTCCACTACAGTCTTTCCACTATAGTCTTTCCACTATAGTCTTTCCACTTTAGTCTTTCCACTTTAGTCTTTCCACTATAGTCTGTCCACTTTAGTCTTTCCACTATTCTCTGTCCAATTTAGTCTTTCCACTATACTCTCCACTTTATTCTTTCCACTTTAGTCTTTCCATTATAGTCTGTCCACTTTAGTCTTTCCACTTTAGTCTTTCCGCTTTAGTCTGTCCACTTAGTCTTTCCACTAGAGTCTGTCCACTTTAGTCTGTCCACTTTATTCTTTCCACTATAGTCTCCACTTTATTCTGTCCACTACAGTCTTTCCACTATAGTCTTCCAGTATAGTCTGTCCACTTTAGTCTTTCCACTTTAGTTTTTCCCCTTTAGTCTGTCCTCTTCAGTCTTTCCACTATAGTGTTTCCACTTTAGTCTTTCCACTTTAGTCTGTCCACTTTAGTCTTTCCACTATAGTCTGTCCACTTTAGTCTTTCCACTACTCTCAGTCCACTTTTGTCTTTCCGCTTCAGTCTTTCCACTAGAGTCTGTCCACTTTAGTCTTTCCACTTTAGTCTTTCCACTTTAGTCTTTCCACTATAGTCTGTCAACTTTAGTCTTTCCACTTTAGTCTTTCCACTTTAGTCTGTCCACTTTAGTCTTTCTACTATAGTCTGTCCACTTTAGTCTTTCCACTTTAGTCCTTCCGCTTTAGTCTGTCCACTTAGTCTTTCCACTATAGTCTTTCCACTATAGTCTGTCCACTTTAGTCTTTCCACTTTAGTCTTTCCACTTTAGTCTGTCCACTTTAGTCTTTCCACTATAGTCTGTCCACTTTAGTCTTTCCAATTTAGTCTTTCCGCTTTAGTCTGTCCATTTAGTCTTTCCACTAGAGTCTTTCCACTTCAGTCTTTCCACTATAGTCTGTCCACTTTAGTCTTTCCACTTTAGTCTTTCCGCTTTAGTCTGTCCACTTAGTCTTTCCACTAGAGTCTGTCCACTTCAGTCTTTCCACTATAGTCTGTCCACTTTAGTCTTTCCACTTTAGTCTTTCCGCTTTAGTCTGTCCACTTAGTCTTTCCACTATATTCTTTCCACTATAGTCTGTCCACTTTAGTTTTTTCACATTAGTCTTTCCACTATAGTCTGTCCACTTTCCACTACTCTTTGTCCACTTTTGTCTTTCCGCTTCAGTCTTTCCACTAGAGTCTGTCCACTTTAGTCTTTCCACTTTAGTCTGTCCACTTTAGTCTTTCCACTTTAGTCTTTCCACTTTAGTCATTTCCACTATCTTCTGTCCACTTTAGTCTTTCCACTTTAGTCTTTCCACTTTAGTCTTTCCACTTTAGTCTGTTCACTTTAGTCTTTCCACTGTAGTCTGTCCACTTTAGTCTTTCCACTATAGTCTGTCCACTTTAGTCTTTCCACTTTAGTCTTTCCACTTTAGTCTTTCCACTAGAGTCTCCACTTTATTCTGTCCACTACAGTCTTTCCACTATAGTCTTTCCACTATAGTCCGTCCACTTTAGTCTTTCCACTTTAGTCTTTCCACTATAGTCTGTCCACTTTAGTCTTTCCACTATTCTCTGTCCAATTTAGTCTTTCCACTATACTCTCCACTTTATTCTGTCCACTACAGTCTTTCCAATATAGTCTTTCCACAATAGTCTGTCCACTTTAGTCTTTCCACTTTAGTCTTTCCACTTTAGTCTGTCCACTTTAGTCTTTCCACTATAGTCTGTCCACTTTAGTCTTTCCACTATTCTCCACTTTAGTCTTTCCACTATAGTTTCCACTTTATTCTGTCCACTACAGTCTCTCCTCTATAGTCTTTCCACTATAGTCTGTCCACTTTAGTCTTTCCACTTTAGTCTGTCCACTTTAGTCTTTCCACTATAGTCTGTCCACTTTAGTCTTTCCACTATAGTCTGTCCACTTTAGTCTTTCCACTTTAGTCTTTCCACTTTATTCTGTCCACTGCAGTGTGTACACTTTAGTCTGTCCACTGAGTCTTTCCACTTCAGTCTTTCCACTATAGTCTGTCCACTTTAGTCTTTCCACCCTAGTCTTTTCTCTTTAGTCTGTCCACTTAGTCTTTCCACTAGAGTCTGTCCACTTTAGTCTTTTCACTTTAGTCTGTCCACTTTAGTCTTTTCACTTTAGTCATTTCCACTATCCTCTGTCCACTTTAGTCTTTCCACTTTAGTCTGTCCACTTTAGTCTTTCCACTATAGTCTGTCCACTTTAGTCTTTCCACTATAGTCCGTCCACTTTAGTCTTTCCACTTTAGTCTTTCCACTTTCGTCTGTCCACTTTAGTCTTTCCACTATAGTCTATCCACTTGAGTCTTTCCACTTTAGTCTTTCCACTTTATTCTCTCCACTTCAGTGTGTACACTTTAGTTTGTCCACTGAGTCTTTCCACTTCAATCTTTCCACTATCGTCTGTCCACTTCAGTCTTTCCACTTTAGTCTTTCCACTATAGTCTTTCCCCTTCAGTTTGTCCACTTTAGTCTTTCCACTATAGTCTGACCACTTTAGTCTTTCCACTATAGTCTTTCCACTTTAGTCTGTCCACTTAGTCTTTCCACTTCAGTCTTTCCACTATAGTCTGTCCACTTTAGTCTTTCCACTTTAGTCTTTCCACTAGAGTCTCCACTTTATTCTGTCCACTACAGTCTTTACACTTTAGTCTTTCCACTATTCTCTGTCCACTTTAGTCTTTTCACTATAGTCTCCACTTTATTCTGTCCACTACAGTCTTTCCACTATAGTCTTTCCACTATAGTCTGTCCACTTTAGTCTTTCCAATTTAGTTTTTCAACTTTAGTCTGTCCACTTCAGTCTTTCCACTATAGTCTGTCCAATTTAGTCTTTCCACTTTAGTCTTTTCCACTATAGTCTTCACTTTATTCTGTCCACTACAGTCTTTCCACTATAGTCTCCACTTTATTCTGGCCACTACAGTCTTTCCACTATAGTCTTTCCAATATAGTCTGTCCACTTTAGTTTTTCCACTATTCTCTGTCCACTTTAGTCTTTTCACTGTAGTCTCCACTTTATTAAGGCCACTACAGTCTTTCCACTTTAGTCTTTCCACTATAGTCTCCACTTTATTCTGGCCACTAGAGTCTTTCCACTATAGTCTGTCCACTTTAGTTTTTCCACTATTCTCTGTCCACTTTAGTCTTTCCACTTTAGTCTTTCCACTATAGTCTCCACTTTATTCTGTCCACTACAGTCTTTCCACTTTAGTCTTTCCACTTTAGTCTTTCCACTATCGTCTCCACTTTAGTCTGTCCACTACAGTCTCTCCACTATAGTCTTTCCACTATAGTCTGTCCACTTTAGTCTTTCCACTATTCTCTGTCCACTTTAGTCTTTCCACTATACTCTCCACTTTATTCTGTCCACTACAGTCTTTCCACTATATTCTTTCCACTATAGTTTGTCCACTTTAGTCTTTCCACTTTAGTCTTTCCACTTTAGTCTGTCCACTTTAGTCTTTCCACTATAGTCTGTCCACTTTAGTCTTTCCACTATTCTCTGTCCACTTTAGTCTTTCCACTATAGTCTGTCCACTTTAGTCTTTCCACTATAGTCTGTCCACTTTAGTCTTTCCACTATTCTCTGTCCACTTTAGTCTTTCCACTATAGTCTCGACTTTATTCTTTCCACTACAGTCTTTCCACTATAGTCTTTCCACTATAGTCTGTCCACTTTAGTCTTTCCACTTTAGTCTTTCCACTACAGTCCGTCCACTTTAGTCTTTCCACTATTCTCTGTCCACTTTAGTCTTTCCACTATACTCTCCACTTTAGTCTGTCCACTACAGTCTTTCCACTATAGTCTTTCTACAATAGTCTGTCCACTTTAGTCTTTCCACTTTAGTCTTTCCACTTTAGTCTTTCCACTTTAGTCTGCCCACTTTAGTCTTTCCACTATAGTCTGTCCACTTTAGTCTTTCCACTATTCTCTGTCCACTTTAGTCTTTCCACTATAGTCTCCACTTTATTCTGTCCACTACTGTCTTTCCATTATATTTTTTCCACTATAGTCTGTCCACTTTAGTCTTTCCACTTTAATCTTTCCAGTTTAGTCTGTCCACTTTAGTCTTTCCACTATAGTCTGTCCACTTTAGTCTTTCCCCTTTAGTCTTTCCACTTTATTCTGTCCACTTCAGTGTGTACACTTTATTCTGTCCACTGAGTCTTTCCACTTCAGTCTTTCCACTATAGTCTGTCCACTTTAGTCTTTCCACTTTAGTCTTTCCATTATAGTCTCCACTTTATTCTGTCCACTACAGTCTATCCACTTTCGTCTTTCCAATACTCTCTGTCCACTTTAGTTTTTCCACTATAGTCTCCACTTTTTTCTGTCCACTACAGTCTTTCATCTATAGTCTTTCCACTATAGTCTGTCCACTTTAGTCTTTCCACTATAGTCTTTCCACTATAGTCTGTCCACTTTAGTCTTTCCACTTTAATCTTTCCACTTTAGTCTGTCCACTTTAGTCTTTCCACTATAGTCTGTCCACTATAGTCGTTCCACTTTAGTCTTTCCACTTTATTCTGTCCACTTTAGTCTTTCCACTATAGTCTGTCCACTTTAGTCTTTCCACTATAGTCTGTCCACTTTAGTCTTTCCACTTTAGTCTTTCCACTTTAGTCTTTATACTATCGTCTCCACTTTATTCTGTCCACTACAATCTTTCCACTATAGTCTTTCCGCTATAGTCTGTCCACTTTAGTCTTTCCACTTTAGTCTTTCCACTATAGTCTGTCCACTTTAGTATTTCCACTATTCTCTGTCCACTTTAGTCTTTCCACTATACTCTCCACTTTATTCTGTCCACTACAGTCTTTCCACTATAGTCTTTCCACAATAGTCTGTCCACTTTAGTCTTTCCACTTTAGTCTTTCCACTTTAGTCTGTCCACTTTAGTCTTTCCACTATAGTCTGTCCACTTTAGTCTTTCCACTTTAGTCTTTCCGCGTTAGTCTGTCCACTTAGTCTTTCCACTATTGTCTGTCCACTTTAGTCTTTCCACTTTAGTCTTTCCACTTTATTCTGCCCACTTTAGTCTTTCCACTATAGTCTGTCCACTTTAGTCTTTCCACTATAGTCTGTCCACTTTAGTCTTTCCACTTTAGTCTTTCCACTTTAGTCTTTATACTATAGTCTCCACTTTATTCTGTCCACTACAGTCTTTCCACTATAGTCTGTCCACTTTAGTCTTTCCACTTTAGTCTTTCCACTATAGTCTGTCCACTTTAGTATTTCCACTATTCTCTGTCCACTTTAGTCTTTCCAATATACTCTCCACTTTATTCTGTCCACTACAGTCTTTCCACTATAGTCTTTCCACAATAGTCTGTCCACTTTAGTCTTTCCACTTTAGTCTTTCCACTTTAGTCTGTCCACTTTAGTCTTTCCACTATAGTCTGTCCACTTTAGTATTTCCACTTTAGTCTTTCCGCTTTAGTCTGTCCACTTAGTCTTTCCACTATTGTCTGTCCACTTTAGTCTTTCCACTTTAGTCTTTCCGCTTAAGTCTGTCCACTTTAGTCTTTCTACTTTAGTCTTTCCACTTTAGTCTGTCCACTTTAGTCTTTCCACTATAGTCTGTCCACTTTAGTCTTTCCACTTTAGTCTTTCCGCTTTATTCTGTCCACTTAGTCTTTCCACTAGAGTCTGTCCACTTTAGTCTGTCCACTTTAGTCTTTCCACTATAGTCTCCACTTTATTCTGTCCACTTAGTCTTTCCACTAGAGTCTGTCCACTTTAGTCTGTCCACTTTAGTCTTTCCAATATACTCTCCACTTTATTCTGTCCACTACAGTCTTTCCACTATAGTCTTTCCACAATAGTCTGTCCACTTTAGTCTTTCCACTTTAGTCTTTCCACTTTAGTCTGTCCACTTTAGTCTTTCCACTATAGTCTGTCCACTTTAGTCTTTCCACTTTAGTCTTTCCGCTTTAGTCTGTCCACTTAGTCTTTCCACTATTGTCTGTCCACTTTAGTCTTTCCACTTTAGTCTTTCCGCTTAAGTCTGTCCACTTTAGTCTTTCTACTTTAGTCTTTCCACTTTAGTCTGTCCACTTTAGTCTTTCCACTATAGTCTTTCCACTTTAGTCTTTCCGCTTTAGTCTGTCCACTTAGTCTTTCCACTATTGTCTGTCCACTTTAGTCTTTCCACTTTAGTCTTTCCGCTTAAGTCTGTCCACTTTAGTCTTTCCACTTTAGTCTTTCCACTATAGTCTGTCCACTTTAGTATTTCCACTATTCTCTGTCCACTTTAGTCTTTCCACTATACTCTCCACTTTATTCTGTCCACTACAGTCTTTCCACTATAGTCTTTCCACAATAGTCTGTCCACTTTAGTCTTTCCACTTTAGTCTTTCCACTTTAGTCTGTCCACTTTAGTCTTTCCACTATAGTCTGTCCACTTTAGTCTTTCCACTTTAGTCTTTCCGCTTTAGTCTGTCCACTTAGTCTTTCCACTATTGTCTGTCCACTTTAGTCTTTCCACTTTAGTCTTTCCACTTTATTCTGTCCACTTTAGTCTTTCCACTATAGTCTGTCCACTTTAGTCTTTCCACTATAGTCTGTCCACTTTAGTCTTTCCACTTTAGTCTTTCCACTTTAGTCTTTATACTATAGTCTCCACTTTATTCTGTCCACTACAGTCTTTCCACTATAGTCTGTCCACTTTAGTCTTTCCGCTTAAGTCTGTCCACTTTAGTCTTTCCACTTTAGTCTTTCCACTTTATTCTGTCCACTTTAGTCTTTCCACTATAGTCTGTCCACTTTAGTCTTTCCACTATAGTCTGTCCACTTTAGTCTTTCCACTTTAGTCTTTCCACTTTAGTCTTTATACTATAGTCTCCACTTTATTCTGTCCACTACAGTCTTTCCACTATAGTCTTTCCACTATAGTCTGTCCACTTTAGTCTTTCCACTTTAGTCTTTCCACTATAGTCTGTCCACTTTAGTATTTCCACTATTCTCTGTCCACTTTAGTCTTTCCAATATACTCTCCACTTTATTCTGTCCACTACAGTCTTTCCACTATAGTCTTTCCACAATAGTCTGTCCACTTTAGTCTTTCCACTTTAGTCTTTCCACTTTAGTCTGTCCACTTTAGTCTTTCCACTTTAGTCTGTCCACTTTAGTCTTTCCACTATAGTCTGTCCACTTTAGTCTTTCCAGTTTAGTCTTTCCGCTTTAGTCTGTCCACTTAGTCTTTCCACTTTAGTCTTTCCACTATAGTCTCCACTTTATTCTGTCCACTACAGTCTTTCTACTATAGTCTTTCCACTATAGTCTGTCCACTTTCGTCTTTCCACTTTAGTTTTTCCACTTTAGTCTGTCCACTTCAGTCTTTCCACTATAGTCTGTCCACTTTAGTCTTTCCACTTTAGTCTTTCCGCTTTAGTCTGTCCACTTAGTCTTTGCACTTATTCTTTCCACTATAGTCTGTCCACTTTAGTCTTTTCAATTTAGTCTTTCCACTTTAGTCTGTCCACTTTAGTCTTTCCATTATAGTCTGTCCACTTTAGTCTTTCCACTTTAGTCTTTCCGCTTTAGTCTGTCCACTTAGTCTTTCCACTAGAGTCTGTCCACTTTAGTCTTTCCACTTTAGTCTTTCCACTATAGTCTCCACTTTATTCTGTCCACTAAAGTCTTTCCACTATAGTCTTTCCACTATAGTCTGTCCACTTTAGTCTTTCCACTTTAGTTTTTCCACTTTAGTCTGTCCTCTTCAGTCTTTCCACTATAGTCTGTCCACTTTAGTCTTTCCACTTTAGTCTGTCCGCTTTAGTCTTTCCACTATAGTCTGTCCACTTTTGTCTTTCCGCTTCAGTCTTTCCACTAGAGTCTGTTCACTTTAGACTTTCCACTTTAGTCTGTCCACTTTAGTCTTTCCACTTTAGTCTTTCCACTTTAGTCTTTCCACTTTAGTCATTTCCACTATCTTCTATCCACTTTAGTCTTTCCACTTTAGTCTTTCCACTTTAGTCTGTCCACTTTAGTCTTTCCACTATAGTCTGTCCACTTTAGTCTTTCCACTATAGTCTGTCCACTTTAGTCTTTCCACTTTAGTCTTTCCACTTTAGTCTTTCCACTATAGTCTCCACTTTATTCTGTCCACTACAGTCTTTCCACTATAGTCTTTCCACTATAGTCTGTCCACTTTAGTCTTTCCACTATTCTCTGTCCAATTTAGTCTTTCCACTATACTCTCCACTTTATTCTGTCCGCTACAGTCTTTCCAAAATAGTCTTTCCACAATAGTCTGTCCACTTTAGTCTTTCCACTTTAGTGTGTCCACTTTAGTCTTTCCACTATAGTCTGTCCACTTTAGTCTTTCCACTATTCTCCACTTTAGTCTTTCCACTATAGTCTCCACTTTATTCTGTCCACTACAGTCTCTCCTCTATAGTCTTTCAACTATAGTCTGTCCACTTTAGTCTTTCCACTATTCTGTGTCCACTTTAGTCTTTACACTATAGTCTCCACTTTATTCTGTCCACTACAGTCTTTCCACTATTATAGTCTTTCCACTATAGTCTCCACTTTATTCTGGCCACTACAGTCTTTCCACTATAGTCTTTCCACTATAGTCTGTCCACTTTAGTTTTTCCACTATTCACTGTCCACTTTAGTCTTTTCACTGTAGTCTCCACTTTATTAAGGCCACTACAGTCTTTCCACTATAGTCTCCACTTTATTCTGGCCACTACAGTCTTTCCACTATAGTCTGTCCACTTTCCACTACTCTCTGTCCACTTTTGTCTTTCCGCTTCAGTCTTTCCACTAGAGTCTTTCCACTATATTCTTTCCACTATAGTCTGTCCACTTTAGTCTTTCCACTTTAGTCTTTCCACTTTAGTCTGTCCACTTTAGTCTTTCCACTATAGTCTGTCCACTTTAGTCTTTCCACTATTCTCTGTCCACTTTAGTCTTTCCACTTTAGTCTTTCCACTATAGTCTGTCCACTTTAGTCTTTCCACTATAGTCTGTCCACTTTAGTCTTTCCACTTTAGTCTTTCCACTTTAGTCTTTCCACTAGAGTCTCCACTTTATTCTGTCCACTACAGTCTTTCCACTATAGTCTTTCCACTATAGTCTGTCCACTTTAGTCTTTCCACTTTAGTCATTCCACTATAGTCTGTCCACTTTAGTCTTTCCACTATTCTCTGTCCAATTTAGTCTTTCCACTATACTCTCCACTTTATTCTGTCCACTACAGTCTTTCCACTATAGTCTTTCCACAATAGTCTGTCCACTTTAGTCTTTCCACTTTAGTCTTTCCACTTTAGTCTGTCCACTTTAGTCTTTCCACTATAGTCTGTCCACTTTAGTCTTTCCACTATTCTCCACTTTAGTCTTTCCACTATAGTCTCCACTTTATTCTGTCCACTACAGTCTCTCCTCTATAGTCTTTCCACTATAGTCTGTCCACTTTAGTCTTTTCACTTTAGTCTGTCCACTTTAGTCTTTCCACTATAGTCTGTCCACTTTAGTCTTTCCACTTTAGTCTTTCCACTTTATTCTGTCCACTGCAGTGTGTACACTTTAGTCTGTCCACTGAGTCTTTCCACTTCAGTCTTTCCACTATAGTCTGTCCACTTTAGTCTTTCCACCCTAGTCTTTTCTCTTTAGTCTGTCCAATTAGTCTTTCCACTAGAGTCTGTCCACTTTAGTCTTTTCACTTTAGTCCGTCCACTTTAGTCTTTTCACTTTAGTCATTTCCACTATCCTCTGTCCACTTTAGTCTTTCCACTTTAGTCTGTCCACTTTAGTCTGTCCACTATAGTCTGTCCACTTTAGTCTTTCCACTATAGTTCGTCCACTTTAGTTTTTCCACTTTAGTCTTTCCACTTTAGTCTTTCCACTTTAGTCTGTCCACTTTAGTCTTTCCACTATAGTCTATCCACTTGAGTTTTTCCACTTTAGTCTTTCCACTTTATTCTCTCCACTTCAGTGTGTACACTTTAGTTTGTCCACTGAGTCTTTCCACTTCAATCTTTCCACTATAGTCTGTCCACTTTAGTCTTTCCACTTTAGTCTTTCCACTATAGTCTCCACTTTATTCTGTCCACTACAGTCTTTCCACTATAGTCTTTCCACTATAGTCTGTCCACTTTAGTCTTTCCACTTTAGTTTTTCCACTTTAGTCTGTCCTCTTCAGTCTTTCCACTATAGTCTGTCCACTTTAGTCTTTCCACTTTAGTCTGTCCGCTTTAGTCTTTCCACTATAGTCTGTCCACTTTCCACTACTCTCTGTCCACTTTTGTCTTTCCGCTTCAGTCTTTCCACTAGAGTCTGTTCACTTTAGTCTTTCCACTTTAGTCTGTCCACTTTAGTCTTTCCACTTTAGTCTTTCCACTTTAGTCTTTCCACTTTAGTCATTTCCACTATCTTCTATCCACTTTAGTCTTTCCACTTTAGTCTTTCCACTTTAGTCTGTCCACTTTAGTCTTTCCACTATAGTCTGTCCACTTTAGTCTTTCCACTATAGTCTGTCCACTTTAGTCTTTCCACTTTAGTCTTTCCACTTTAGTCTTTCCACTATAGTCTCCACTTTATTCTGTCCACTACAGTCTTTCCACTATATTCTTTCCACTATAGTCTGTTCACTTTAGTCTTTCCACTTTAGTCTTTCCACTATAGTC
The DNA here is from genome assembly GCA_030848855.1 of Branchinecta sandiegonensis. NCBI lineage: Eukaryota > Metazoa > Arthropoda > Branchiopoda > Anostraca > Branchinectidae > Branchinecta > Branchinecta sandiegonensis. The sequence goes on from JAUPMV010000180.1 coordinate 26,943, forward strand.
TGTCCACTTTAGTCTTTCCACTATTCTCTGTCCAATTTAGTCTTTCCACTATACTCTCCACTTTATTCTGTCCGCTACAGTCTTTCCACTATAGTCTTTCCACAATAGTCTGTCCACTTTAGTCTTTCCACTTTACTCTGTCCACTTTAGTATTTCCACTATAGTCTGTCCGCTTTAGTCTTTCCACTATTCTCCACTTTAGTCTTTCCACTATAGTCTCCACTTTATTCTGTCCACTACAGTCTCTCCTCTATAGTCTTTCCACTATAGTCTGTCCACTTTAGTCTTTCCACTATTCTCTGTCCACTTTAGTCTTTACACTATAGTCTCCACTTTATTCTGTCCACTACAGTCTTTCCACTATAGTCTTTCCACTATAGTCTCCACTTTATTCTGTCCACTACAGTCTTTCCACTATAGTCTTTCCACTATAGTCTGTCCACTTTAGTTTTTCCACTATTCACTGTCAACTTTAGTCTTTTCACTGTAGTCTCCACTTTATTAAGGCCACTACAGTCTTTCCACTTTAGTCTTTCCACTATAGTCTCCACTTTATTCTGGCCACTACAGTCTTTCCACTATAGTCTGTCCACTTTCCACTACTCTCTGTCCACTTTTGTCTTTCCGCTTCAGTCTTTCCACTAGAGTCTTCCCACTATATTCTTTCCACTATAGTCTGTCCACTTTAGTCTTTCCACTTTAGTCTTTCCACTTTAGTCTGTCCACTTTAGTCTTTCCACTATAGTCTGTCCACTTTAGTCTTTCCACTATTCTCTGTCCACTTTAGTCTTTCCACTTTAGTCTTTCCACTATAGTCTGTCCACTTTTGTCTTTCCACTATAGTCTGTCCACTTTAGTCTTTCCACTTTAGTCTTTCCACTTTAGTCTTTCCACTAGAGTCTCCACTTTCTTCTGTCCACTACAGTCTTTCCACTATAGTCTTTCCACTATAGTCTGTCCACTTTAGTCTTTCCACTTTAGTCATTCCACTATAGTCTGTCCACTTTAGTCTTTCCACTATTCTCTGTCCAATTTAGTCTTTCCACTATACTCGCCACTTTATTCTGTCCACTACAGTCTTTCCACTATAGTCTTTCCACAATAGTCTGTCCACTTTAGTCTTTCCACTTTAGTCTTTCCACTTTAGTCTGTCCACTTTAGTCTTTCCACTATAGTCTGTCCACTTTAGTCTTTCCGATATTCTCCACTTTAGTCTTTCCACTATAGTCTCCACTTTATTCTGTCCACTACAGTCTCTCCTCTATAGTCTTTCCACTATAGTCTGTCCACTTTAGTCTTTCCACTTTAGTCTGTCCACTTTAGTCTTTCCACTATAGTCTGTCCACTTTAGTCTTTCCACTTTAGTCTTTCCACTTTATTCTGTCCACTGCAGTGTGTACACTTTAGTCTGTCCACTGAGTCTTTCCACTTCAGTCTTTCCACTATAGTCTGTCCACTTTAGTCTTTCCACCCTAGTCTTTTCTCTTTAGTCTGTCCAATTAGTCTTTCCACTAGAGTCTGTCCACTTTAGTCTTTTCACTTTAGTCCGTCCACTTTAGTCTTTTCACTTTAGTCATTTCCACTATCCTCTGTCCACTTTAGTCTTTCCACTTTAGTCTGTCCACTTTAGTCTTTCCACTATAGTCTGTCCACTTTAGTCTTTCCACTATAGTCCGTCCACTTTAGTCTTTCCACTTTAGTCTTTCCACTTTCGTCTGTCCACTTTAGTCTTTCCACTATAGTCTATCCACTTGAGTCTTTCCACTTTAGTCTTTCCACTTTATTCTCTCCACTTCAGTGTGTACACTTTAGTTTGTCCACTGAGTCTTTCCACTTCAATCTTTCCACTATAGTCTGTCCACTTCAGTCTTTCCACTTTAGTCTTTCCACTATAGTCTTTCCACTTCAGTTTGTCCACTTTAGTCTTTCCACTATAGTCTGTCCACTTTAGTCTTTCCACTATAGTCTTTCCACTTTAGTCTGTCCACTTAGTCTTTCCACTTCAGTCTTTCCACTATAGTCTGTCCACTTTAGTCTTTCCACTTTAGTCTTTCCACTATAGTCTCCACTTTATTCTGTCCAATACAGTCTTTCCACTTTAGTCTTTCCACTATTCTCTGTCCACTTTAGTCTTTTCACTATAGTCTTCACTTTATTCTGTCCACTACAGTCTTTCCACTATAGTCTGTCCACTTTAGTCTTTCCACTATTCTCTGTCCACTTCAGTCTTTCCACTATAGTCTCCACTTTATTCTGTCCACTACAGCCTTTCCACTATAGTCTTTCCACTATAGTCTGTCCACTTTAGAATTTCCACTACTCTCTGTCCACTTCAGTCTTTCCACTATAGTCTCCACTTTATTCTGTCCACTACAGCCTTTCCACTATAGTCTTTCCACTATAGTCTGTCCACTTTAGTCTTTCCAATTTAGTTTTTCCAATTTAGTCTGTCCACTTCAGTCTTTCCACTATAGTCTGTCCGATATAGTCTTTCCACTTTAGTCTTTCCACTATAGTCTCCACTTTATTCTGGCCGCTACAGTCTTTCCACTATAGTCTTTCCACTATAGTCTGTCCACTTTAGAATTTCCACTATTCTCTGTCCACTTTAGTCTTTACACTATAGTCTCCACTTTATTCTGTCCACTACAGTCTTTCCATTATAGTTTTTCCACGATAGTCTGTCCACTTTAGTCTTTCCACTTTCATCTTTCCACTTTAGTCTGTCCACTTTAGTCTTTCCACTATAGTCTTTCCACTATAGTCTCCACTTTATTCTGTCCACTACAGTCTTTCCACTATAGTCTTTCCACTATAGTCTGTCCACTTTAGTCTTTCCACTTTAGTCTTTCCACTATAGTCTGTCCACTTTAGTCTTTCCACTATTCTCTGTCCAATTTAGTCTTTCCACTATACTCTCCACTTTATTCTGTCCACTACAGTCTTTCCACTATAGTCTTTCCACAATAGTCTGTCCACTTTAGTCTTTCCACTTTAGTCTTTCCACTTTAGTCTGTCCACTTTAGTCTTTCCACTATAGTCTGTCCACTTTAGTCTTTCCACTATTCTCCACTTTAGTCTTTCCACTATAGTCTTCACTTTATTCTGTCCACTACAGTCTCTCCTCTATAGTCTTTCCACTATAGTCTGTCCACTTTAGTCTTTCCACTTTAGTCTGTCCACTTTAGTCTTTCCACTATAGTCTGTCCACTTTAGTCTTTCCACTTTTGTCTTTCCACTTTATTCTGTCCACTGCAGTGTGTACACTTTAGTCTGTCCACTGAGTCTTTCCACTTCAGTCTTTCCACTATAGTCTGTCCACTTTAGTCTTTCCACCTTAGTCTTTTCTCTTTAGTCTGTCCACTTAGTCTTTCCAGTAGAGTCTGTGCACTTTAGTCTTTTCACTTTAGTCTGTCCACTTTAGTCTTTTCACTTTAGTCATTTCCACTATCCTCTGTCCACTTTAGTCTTTCCACTTTAGTCTGTCCACTTTAGTCTTTCCACTATAGTCTGTCCACTTTAGTCTTTCCACTATAGTCCGTCCACTTTAGTCTTTCCACTTTAGTCTTTCCACTTTAGTCTGTCCACTTTAGTCTTTCCACTATAGTCTATCCACTTGAGTCTTTCCACTTTAGTCTTTCCACTTTATTCTCTCCACTTCAGTGTGTACACTTTAGTTTGTCCACTGAGTCTTTCCACTTCAATCTTTCCACTATAGTCTGTCCACTTCAGTCTTTCCACTTTAGTCTTTCCACTATAGTCTTTCCACTTCAGTTTGTCCACTTTAGTCTTTCCACTATAGTCTGTCCACTTCAGTCTTTCCACTATAGTCTGTCCACTTTAGTCTTTCCACTTTAGTCTTTCCGCTTTAGTCTGTCCACTTAGTCTTTCCACTATATTCTTTCCACTATAGTCTGTCCACTTTAGTCTTTTCACTTTAGTCTTTCCACTTTAGTCTGTCCACTTTAGTCTTTCCGTTATAGTCTGTCCACTTTAGTCTTTCCACTTTAGTCTTTCCGCTTTAGTCTGTCCACTTAGTCTTTCCACTAGAGTCTGTCCACTTTAGTCTGTCCACTTAGTCTTTCCACTATCGTCTCCACTTTATTCTGTCCACTACAGTCTCTCCACTGTCTCTGTCCACTTACAGTCTCTCCACTGTCTCTGTCCACTTTAGTCTTTCCACTATAGTCTCCATTTTATTCTGTCAACTACAGTCTTTCCACTATAGTCTTTCCATTATAGTCTGTCCACTTTAGTCTTTCCACTTTAGTCTTTCCACTATAGTCTCCACTTTATTCTGTCCACTACAGTCTTTCCACTATAGTCTTTCCACTATAGTCTGTCCACTTTAGTCTTTCCACTATAGTCTGTCCACTTTAGTCTTTCCACTATTCTCTGTCCAATTTAGTCTTTCCACTATACTCTCCACTTTATTCTGTCCACTACAGTCTTTCCACTATAGTCTTTCCACAAAAGTCTGTCCACTTTAGTCTTTCCACTTTAGTCTGTCCACTTTAGTCTTTCCACTATAGTCTGTCCACTTTAGTCTTTCCACTATTCTCCACTTTAGTCTTTCCACTATAGTCTCCACTTTATTCTGTCCACTACAGTCTCTCCTCTATAGTCTTTCCACTATAGTCTGTCCACTTTAGTCTTTCCACTATTCTCTGTCCACTTTAGTCTTTACACTATAGTCTCCACTTTATTCTGTCCACTACAGTCTTTCCACTATAGTCTTTCCACCATAGTCTCCACTTTATTCTGGCCGCTACAGTCTTTCCACTATAGTCTTTCCACTATACTCTGTCCACTTTAGTTTTTCCACTATTCTCTGTCCACTTTAGTCTTTTCACTGTAGTCTCCACTTTATTAAGGCCACTACAGTCTTTCCACTTTAGTCTTTCCACTATAGTCTCCACTTTATTCTGGCCACTACAGTCTTTCCACTATAGTCTGTCCACTTTAGTTTTTCCACTATTCTCTGTCCACTTTAGTCTTTCCACTTTAGTCTTTCCACTATAGTCTCCACTTTATTCTGTCCACTACAGTCTTTCCACTTTAATATTTCCACTTTAGTCTTTCCAATATCGTCTCCACTTTATTCTGTCCACTACAGTCTCTCCACTATAGTCTTTCCACTATAGTCTGTCCACTTTAGTCTTTCCACTATTCTCTGTCCACTTTGGTCTTTCCACTATACTCTCCACTTTATTCTGTCAACTACAGTCTTTCCACTATATTCTTTCCACTATAGTCTGTCCACTTTAGTCTTTCCACTTTAGTCTTTCCACTTTAGTCTGTCCACTTTAGTCTTTCCACTACAGTCTGTCAACTTTAGTCTTTCCACTATACTCTCCACTTTGTTCTGTCCACTACAGTCTTTCCACTATAATCTTTCCACTATAGTCTGTCCACTTTAGTCTTTCCACTATTATCTGTCCACTTTAGTCTTTCCACTATACTCTCCACTTTGTTCTGTCCACTACAGTCTTTCCACTATAGTCTTTCCACAATAGTCTGTCCACTTCAGTCTTTCCACTTTAGTCTTTCCACTTTAGTCTGTCCACTTTAGTCTTTCCACTATAGTCTGTCCACTTTAGTCTTTCCACTATTCTCTGTCCACTTTAGTCTTTCCACTTTAGTCTTTCCACTATAGTCTCCACTTTATTCTGTCCACTACAGTCTTTCCATTATAGTTTTTCCACGATAGTCTGTCCACTTTAGTCTTTCCACTTTCATCTTTCCACTTTAGTCCGTCCACTTTAGTCTTTCCACTATAGTCTGTCCACTTTATTCTTTCCACTTTAGTCTTTCCACTTTATTCTGTCCACTTCAGTGTGTACACTTTAGTCTGTCCACTGAGTCTTTCCACTTCAGTCTTTCCACTATAGTATGTCCACTTTAGTCTTTCCACTTTAGTCTTTCCACTATAGTCTCCACTTTATTCTGTCCACTACAGTCTTTCCACTTTAGTCTTTCCAATACTCTCTGTCCACTTTAGTTTTTCCACAATAGTCTCCACTTTTTTCTGTCCATTACAGTCTTTCATCTATAGTCTTTCCACTATAGTCTGTCCACTTTAGTCTTTCCACTATAGTTTTTCCACTATAGTCTGTCCACTTTAGTCTTTCCACTTTAATCTTTCCACTTTAGTCTGTCCACTTTAGTCTTTCCACTATAGTCTGTCCACTATAGTCGTTCCACTTTAGTCTTTCCACTTTAGTCTTTCCACTTTATTCTGTCCACTTTAGTCTTTCCACTATAGTCTGTCCACTTTAGTCTGTCCACTTTAGATTTTCCACTATAGTCTGTCCACTTTAGTATTTCCACTATTCTCTGTCCACTTTAGTCTTTCCACTATACTCTCCACTTTATTCTGTCCACTACAGTCTTTCCACTATAGTCTTTCCACAATAGTCTGTCCACTTTAGTCTGTCCACTTTAGTCTTTCCACTTTAGTCTGTCCACTTTAGTCTTTCCACTATAGTCTGTCCACTTTAGTCTTTCCACTATAGTCTGTCCACTTTAGTCTTTCCACTATAGTGCGTCCACTTTAGTCTTTCCACTTTAGTCTTTCCACTTTAGTCTGTCCACTTTAGTCTTTCCACTATAGTCTATCCACTTGAGTCTTTCCACTTTAGTCTGTCCACTTTAGTCTTTCCACTATAGTCTGTCCACTTTAGTCTTTCCACTTTAGTCTTTCCGCTTTAGTCTGTCCACTTAGTCTTTCCACTAGAGTCTGTCCACTTTAGTCTGTCCACTTTAGTCTTTCCACTATAGTCTCCACTTTATTCTGTCCACTACAGTCTTTCCACTATAGTCTTTCCACTATAGCATGTCCACTTTAGTCTTTCCACTTTAGTCTGTCCACTTTCGTCTTTCCACTTTAGTTTTTCCACTTTAGTCTGTCCACTTCAGTCTTTCCACTATAGTCTGTCCACTTTAGTCTTTCCACTATAGTCTCCACTTTATTCTGTCCACTACAGTCTTTCCACTATAGTCTTTCCACTATAGCATGTCCACTATAGTCTTTCCACTATAGTCTGTCCACTTTCGTCTTTCCACTTTAGTTTTTCCACTTTAGTCTGTCCACTTCAGTCTTTCCACTATAGTCTGTCCACTTTAGTCTTTCCACTTTAGTCTTTCCGCTTTAGTCTGTCCACTTAGTCTTTCCACTATATTCTTTCCACTATAGTCTGTCCACTTTAGTCTTTTCACTTTAGTCTTTCCACTTTAGTCTGTCCACTTTAGTCTTTCCGTTATAGTCTGTCCACTTTAGTCTTTCCACTTTAGTCTTTCCGCTTTAGTCTGTCCACTTAGTCTTTCCACTAGAGTCTGTCCACTTTAGTCTGTCCACTTTAGTCTTTCCACTATAGTCTCCACTTTATTCTGTCCACTACAGTCTTTCCACTATAGTCTTTCCACTATAGTCTGTCCACTTTAGTCTTTCCACTTCAGTTTTTCCACTTTAGTCTGTCCTCTTCAGTCTTTCCACTATAGTCTGTCCACTTTAGTCTTTCCACTTTAGTCTGTCCGCTTTAGTCTTTCCACTATAGTCTTTCCACTTTCCACTACTCTCTGTCCACTTTTGTCTTTCCGCTTCAGTCTTTCCACTAGAGTCTGTCCACTTTAGTCTTTCCACTTTATTCTGTCCACTTTAGTCTTTCCACTTTAGTCTTTCCACTTTAGTCATTTCCACTATCTTCTGTCCACTTTAGTCTTTCCACTTTAGTCTTTCCACTTTAGTCTGTCCACTTTAGTCTTTCCACTATAGTCTGTCCACTTTAGTCTTTCCACTAGAGTCTGTCCACTTTAGTCTTTCCACTTTATTCTGTCCACTTTAGTCTTTCCACTTTAGTCTTTCCACTTTAGTCATTTCTACTATCTTCTGTCCACTTTAGTCTTTCCACTTTAGTCTGTCCACTTTAGTCTGTCCACTTTAGTCTTTCCACTTTAGTCTTTCCACTATAGTCTCCACTTTATTCTGTCCACTACAGTCTTTCCACTATAGTCTTTCCACTATAGTCTGTCCACTTTAGTCTTTCCACTTTAGTCTTTCCACTATAGTCTGTCCACTTTAGTCTTTCCACTATTCTCTGTCCAATTTAGTCTTTCCACTATACTCTCCACTTTATTCTGTCCACTACAGTCTTTCCACTATAGTCTTTCCACAATAGTCTGTCCACTTTAGTCTTTTCACTTTAGTCTTTCCACTTTAGTCTGTCCACTTTAGTCTTTCCACTATAGTCTGTCCACTTTAGTCTTTCCACTATTCTCCACTTTAGTCTTTCCACTATAGTCTTCACTTTATTCTGTCCACTACAGTCTCTCCTCTATAGTCTATCCACTATAGTCTGTCCACTTTAGTCTTTCCACTTTAGTCTGTCCACTTTAGTCTTTCCACTATAGTCTGTCCACTTTAGTCTATCCACTTTAGTCTTTCCACTTTATTCTGTCCACTGCAGTGTGTACACTTTAGTCTGTCCACTGAGTCTTTCCACTTCAGTCTTTCCACTATAGTCTGTCCACTTTAGTCTTTCCACCTTAGTCTTTTCTCTTTAGTCTGTCCACTTAGTCTTTCCAGTAGAGTCTGTGCACTTTAGTCTTTTCACTTTAGTCTGTCCACTTTAGTCTTTTCACTTTAGTCATTTCCACTATCCTCTGTCCACTTTAGTCTTTCCACTTTAGTCTGTCCACTTTAGTCTTTCCACTATAGTCTGTCCACTTTAGTCTTTCCACTATAGTCCGTCCACTTTAGTCTTTCCACTTTAGTCTTTCCACTTTAGTCTGTCCACTTTAGTCTTTCCACTATAGTCTATCCACTTGAGTCTTTCCACTTTAGTCTTTCCACTTTATTCTCTCCACTTCAGTGTGTACACTTTAGTTTGTCCACTGAGTCTTTCCACTTCAATCTTTCCACTATAGTCTGTCCACTTCAGTCTTTCCACTTTAGTCTTTCCACTATAGTCTTTCCACTTCAGTTTGTCCACTTTAGTCTTTCCACTATAGTCTGTCCACTTCAGTCTTTCCACTATAGTCTGTCCACTTTAGTCTTTCCACTTTAGTCTTTCCGCTTTAGTCTGTCCACTTAGTCTTTCCACTATATTCTTTCCACTATAGTCTGTCCACTTTAGTCTTTTCACTTTAGTCTTTCCACTTTAGTCTGTCCACTTTAGTCTTTCCGTTATAGTCTGTCCACTTTAGTCTTTCCACTTTAGTCTTTCCGCTTTAGTCTGTCCACTTAGTCTTTCCACTAGAGTCTGTCCACTTTAGTCTGTCCACTTTAGTCTTTCCACTATAGTCTCCACTTTATTCTGTCCACTACAGTCTTTCCACTATAGTCTTTCCACTATAGTCTGTCCACTTTAGTCTTTCCACTTCAGTTTTTCCACTTTAGTCTGTCCTCTTCAGTCTTTCCACTATAGTCTGTCCACTTTAGTCTTTCCACTTTAGTCTGTCCGCTTTAGTCTTTCCACTATAGTCTGTCCACTTTCCACTACTCTCTGTCCACTTTTGTCTTTCCGCTTCAGTCTTTCCACTAGAGGCTGTCCACTTTAGTCTTTCCACTTTATTCTGTCCACTTTAGTCTTTCCACTTTAGTCTTTCCACTTTAGTCATTTCCACTATCTTCTGTCCACTTTAGTCTTTCCACTTTAGTCTTTCCACTTTAGTCTGTCCACTTTAGTCTTTCCACTATAGTCTGTCCACTTTAGTCTTTCCACTAGAGTCTGTCCACTTTAGTCTTTCCACTTTATTCTGTCCACTTTAGTCTTTCCACTTTAGTCATTTCTACTATCTATCCACTTGAGTCTTTCCACTTTAGTCTTTCCACTTTATTCTTTCCACTTCAGTGTGTACACTTTAGTTTGTCCACTGAGTCTTTCCACTTCAATCTTTCCACTATAGTCTGTCCACTTCAGTCTTTCCACTTTAGTCTTTCCACTATAGTCTTTCCACTTCAGTTTGTCCACTTTAGTCTTTCCACTATAGTCTGTCCACTTTAGTCTTTCCACTATAGTCTTTCCACTTTAGTCTGTCCACTTAGTCTTTCCACTTCAGTCTTTCCACTATAGTCTGTCCACTTTAGTCTTTCCACTTTAGTCTTTCCACTATAGTCTCCACTTTATTCTGTCCACTACAGTCTTTCCACTTTAGTCTTTCCACTATTCTCTGTCCACTTTAGTCTTTTCACTATAGTCTTCACTTTATTCTGTCACTACAGTCTTTCCACTATAGTCTTTCCAATATAGTCTGTCCACTTTAGTCTTTCCACTATTCTCTGTCCACTTCAGTCTTTCCACCATAGTCTCCACTTTATTCTGTCCACTACAGTCTTTCCACTATAGTCTTTCCACTATAGTCTGTCCACTTTAGTCTTTCCAATTTAGTTTTTCCACTTTAGTCTGTCCACTTCAGTCTTTCCACTATAGTCTGTCCAATTAGTCTTTCCACTTTAGTCTTTCCACTATAGTCTCCACTTTATTCTGGCCACTACAGTCTTTCCACTATAGTCTTTCCACTATAGTCTGTCCACTTTAGTTTTTCCACTATTCTCTGTCCACTTTAGTCTTTACACTATAGTCTCCACTTTATTCTGTCCACTACAGTCTTTCCACTATAGTCTTTCCACTATACTCTGTCCACTTTCCACTACTCTCTGTCCACTTTTGTCTTTCCGCTTCAGTCTTTCCACTAGAGTCTGTCCACTTTAGTCTTTCCACTTTATTCTGTCCACTTTAGTCTTTCCACTTAGGTCTTTCCACTTTAGTCATTTCCACTATCTTCTGTCCACTTTAGTCTTTCCACTTTAGTCTTTCCACTTTAGTCTGTCCACTTTAGTCTTTCCACTATAGTCTGTCCACTTTAGTCTTTCCACTAGAGTCTGTCCACTTTAGTCTTTCCACTTTATTCTGTCCACTTTAGTCTTTCCACTTTAGTCTTTCCACTTTAGTCATTTCTACTATCTTCTGTCCACTTTAGTCTTTCCACTTTAGTCTTTTCACTTTAGTCTGTCCACTTTAGTCTTTCCACTTTAGTCTTTCCACTATAGTCTCCACTTTATTCTGTCCACTACAGTCTTTCCACTATAGTCTTTCCACTATAGTCTGTCCACTTTAGTCTTTCCACTTTAGTCTTTCCACTATAGTCTGTCCACTTTAGTCTTTCCACTATTCTCTGTCCAATTTAGTCTTTCCACTATACTCTCCACTTTATTCTGTCCACTACAGTCTTTCCACAATAGTCTTTCCACAATAGTCTGTCCACTTTAGTCTTTCCACTTTAGTCTTTCCACTTTAGTCTGTCCACTTTAGTCTTTCCACTATAGTCTGTCCACTTTAGTCTTTCCACTATTCTCCACTTTAGTCTTTCCACTATAGTCTTCACTTTATTCTGTCCACTACAGTCTCTCCTCTATAGTCTTTCCACTATAGTCTGTCCACTTTAGTCTTTCCACTTTAGTCTGTCCACTTTAGTCTTTCCACTATAGTCTGTGCACTTTAGTCTTTTCACTTTAGTCTGTCCACTTTAGTCTTTTCACTTTAGTCATTTCCACTATCCTCTGTCCACTTTAGTCTTTCCACTTTAGTCTGTCCACTTTAGTCTTTCCACTATAGTCTGTCCACTTTAGTCTTTCCACTATAGTCCGTCCACTTTAGTCTTTCTACTTTAGTCTTTCCACTTTAGTCTTTCCACTTTAGTCTTTCCACTATAGTCTATCCACTTGAGTCTTTCCACTTTAGTCTTTCCACTTTATTCTCTCCACTTCAGTGTGTACACTTTAGTTTGTCCACTGAGTCTTTCCACTTCAATCTTTCCACTATAGTCTGTCCACTTCAGTCTTTCCACTTTAGTCTTTCCACTATAGTCTTTCCACTTCAGTTTGTCCACTTTAGTCTTTCCACTATAGTCTGTCCACTTTAGTCTTTCCACTATAGTCTTTCCACTTTAGTCTGTCCACTTAGTCTTTCCACTTCAGTCTTTCCACTATAGTCTGTCCACTTTAGTCTTTCCACTTTAGTCTTTCCACTATAGTCTCCACTTTATTCTGTCCACTACAGTCTTTCCTTTAGTCTTTCCACTATTCTCTGTCCACTTTAGTCTTTTCACTATAGTCTTCACTTTATTCTGTCACTACAGTCTTTCCACTATAGTCTTTCCAATATAGTCTGTCCACTTTAGTCTTTCCACTATTCTCTGTCCACTTCAGTCTTTCCACCATAGTCTCCACTTTATTCTGTCCACTACAGTCTTTCCACTATAGTCTGTCCAATTAGTCTTTCCACTTTAGTCTTTCCACTATAGTCTCCACTTTATTCTGGCCACTACAGTCTTTCCACTATAGTCTTTCCACTATAGTCTGTCCACTTTAGTTTTTCCACTATTCTCTGTCCACTTTAGTCTTTACACTATAGTCTCCACTTTATTCTGTCCACTACAGTCTTTCCACTATAGTCTTTCCACTATAGTCTCCACTTTATTCTGGCCACTACAGTCTTTCCACTATAGTCTTTCCACTATAGTCTGTCCACTTTAGTTTTTCCACTATTCTCTGTCCACTTTAGTCTTTTCACTGTAGTCTCCACTTTATTAAGGCCACTACAGTCTTTTCCACTTTAGTCTTTCCACTATACTCTCCACTTTATTCTGGCCACTACAGTCTTTCCACTATAGTCTGTCCAATTTAGTTTTTCCACTATTCTCTGTCCACTTTAGTCTTTCCACTTTAGTCTTTCCACTATAGTCTCCTCCACTTTATTCTGTCCACTACAGTCTTTCCACTTTAGTCCTTCCACTTTAGTCTTTCCACTATCGTCTCCACTTTATTCTGTCCACTACAGTCTCTCCACTGTCTCTGTCCACTTACAGTCTCTCCACTGTCTCTGTCCACTTTAGTCTTTCCACTATAGTCTCCACTTTATTCTGTCCACTACAGTCTTTCCACTATAGTCTTTCCATTATAGTCTGTCCACTTTAGTCTTTCCACTTTAGTTTTTCCACTTTAGTCTGTCCACTTTAGACTTTCCACTATAGTCTATCCACTTTAGTCTTTCCACTTTAGTCTTTCCTCTTTATTCCGTCCACTTCAGTGTGTACAATTTAGTCTTTCCACTGAGTCTTTCCACTTCAGTCTTTCCACGATAGTCTGTCCACTTTAGTCTTTCCACTTTAGTCTTTCCACTATAGTCTCCACTTTATTCTGTCCACTAAAGTCTTTCCAATTTAGTCTTTCCACTATTCTCTGTCCACTTTAGTCTTTCCACTATAGTCTCCACTTAATTCTGTCCACTATAGTCTTTCCACTATAGTCTTTCCACTGTAGTCTGTCCACTTTAGTCCTTCCACTATTCTCTGTCCACTTTAGTCTTTCCACTATAGTCTCCACTTTATTCTGTCCACTACAGTCTTTCCACTATAGTCTTTCCACTATAGTCTGTCCACTTTAGTCTTTCCACTTTAGTTTTTCCACTTTAGTCTGTCCACTTCAGTCTTTCCACTATAGTCTGTCGACTTTAGTCTTTCCACTATTCTCTGTCCACTTTAGTCTTTCCACTATAGTCTCCACTTTATTCTGTCCACTACAGTCTTTCCACTATAGTCTTTCCACTATAGTCTGTCCACTTTCGTCTTTCCACTTTAGTTTTTCCACTTTAGTCTGTCCACTTCAGTCTTTCCACTATAGTCTGTCCACTTTAGTCTTTCCACTTTAGTCTTTCCACTATAGTATCCACTTTATTCTGTCCACTATAGTCTTTCCACTAGAGTCTGTCCACTTCAGTCTTTTCACTTTAGTCTGTCCACTTTAGTCTTTTCACTTTAGTCATTTCCACTATCCTCTGTCCACTTTAGTCTTTCCACTTTGGTCTGTCCACTTTAGTCTTTCCACTATAGTCTGTCCACTTTAGTCTTTCCACTATAGTCCGTCCACTTTAGTCTTTCCACTTTAGTCTTTCCACTTTAGTCTGTCCACTTTAGTCTTTCCACTATAGTCTATCCACTTGAGTCTTTCCACTTTAGTCTTTCCACTTTATTCTCTCCACTTCAGTGTGTACACTTTATTTTGTCCACTAAGTCTTTCCACTTCAATCTTTCCACTATAGTCTGTCCACTTCAGTCTTTCCACTTTAGTCTTTCCACTATAGTCTTTCCACTTCAGTTTGTCCACTTTAGTCTTTCCGCTATAGTCTGTCCACTTTAGTCTTTCCACTATAGTCTTTCCACTTTAGTCTGTCCACTTTGGTCTGTCCACTTTAGTCTTTCCACTATAGTCTGTCCACTTTAGTCTTTCCACTATAGTCCGTCCACTTTAGTCTTTCCACTTTAGTCTTTCCACTTTAGTCTGTCCACTTAGTCTTTCCACTTCAGTCTTTCCACTATAGTCTGTCCAATTTAGCCTTTCCACTTTAGTCTTTCCACTATAGTCTCCACTTTATTCTGTCCACTACAGTCTTTCCACCTTAGTCTTTCCACTATTCTCTGTCCACTTTAGTCTTTTCATTATAGTCTTCACTTTATTCTGTCCACTACAGTCTTTCCACTATAGTCTTTCCACTATAGTCTGTCCACTTTAGTCTTTCCACTATTCTCTGTCCACTTTAGTCTTTCCACTATAGTCTCCAGTTTATTCTGTCCACTACAGTCTTTCCACTATAGTCTTTCCACTATAGTCTTTCCACTTTAGTCTTTCCACTATAGTCTGTCCACTTTAGTCTTTCCACTATAGTCTGTCCACTTTAGTCTTTCCACTATTCTCTGTCCACTTTAGTCTTTCCACTATAGTCTCCACTTTATTCTTTCCACTACAGTCTTTCCACTATAGTCTTTCCACTATAGTCTGTCCACTTTAGTCTTTCCACTTTAGTCTTTCCACTATAGTCTGTCCACTTTAGTCTTTCCACTATTCTCTGTCAACTTTAGTCTTTCCACTATACTCTCCACTTTATTATGTCCACTACAGTCTTTCCACTATAGTCTTTCCACAATAGTCTGTCCACTTTAGTCTTTCCACTTTAGTCTTTCCACTTTAGTCTGTCCACTTTAGTCTTTCCACTATAGTCTGTCCACTTTAGTCTTTCCACTATTCTCTGTCCACTTTAGTCTTTCCACTTTAGTCTTTCCACTATAGTCTCCACATTATTCTGTCCACTACAGTCTTTCCATTGTAGTTTTTCCACTATAGTCTGTCCACTTTAGTCTTTCCACTTTAATCTTTCCACTTTAGTCTGTCCACTTTAGTCTTTCCACTATAGTCTGTCCACTTTAGTCTTTCCACTTTAGTCTTTCCACTTTATTCTGTCCACTTCAGTGTGTAAATTTTAGTCTGTCCACTGAGTCTTTCCACTTCAGTCTTTCCACTATAGTCTGTCCACTTTAGTCTTTCCACTTTAGTCTTTCCACTATAGTCTCCACTTTATTCTGTCCACTACAGTCTTTCCACTTTAGTCTTTCCAATACTCTCTGTCCACTTTAGTTTTTCCACTATAGTCTCCACTTTTTTCTGTCCACTACAGTCTTTCATCTATAGTCTTTCCACTATAGTCTGTCCACTTTAGTCTTTCCACTATAGTCTTTCCACTATAGTCTGTCCACTTTAGTCTCTCCACTTTAATCTTTCCACTTTAGTCTTTCCACTATAGTCTGTCCACTTTAGTCTTTCCACTATTCTCTGTCCACTTTAGTCTTTCCACTTTAGTCTTTCCACTATAGTCTCCACATTATTCTGTCCACTACAGTCTTTCCATTGTAGTTTTTCCACTATAGTCTGTCCACTTTAGTCTTTCCACTTTAGTCTTTCCACTTTAGTCTTTCCACTATAGTCTGTCCACTTTAGTCTTTCCACTATAGTCTCCACTTTATTCTGTCCACTACAGTCTTTCCACTATAGTCTTTCCATTATAGTCTGTCCACTTTAGTCTTTCCACTTTAGTTTTTCCACTTTAGTCTGTCCACTTTAGACTTTCCACTATAGTCTATCCACTTTAGTCTTTCCACTTTAGTCTTTCCTCTTTATTCCGTCCACTTCAGTGTGTACAATTTAGTCTTTCCACTGAGTCTTTCCACTTCAGTCTTTCCACGATAGTCTGTCCACTTTAGTCTTTCCACTTTAGTCTTTCCACTATAGTCTCCACTTTATTCTGTCCACTAAAGTCTTTCCAATTTAGTCTTTCCACTATTCTCTGTCCACTTTAGTCTTTCCACTATAGTCTCCACTTAATTCTGTCCACTATAGTCTTTCCACTATAGTCTTTCCACTGTAGTCTGTCCACTTTAGTCCTTCCACTATTCTCTGTCCACTTTAGTCTTTCCACTATAGTCTCCACTTTATTCTGTCCACTACAGTCTTTCCACTATAGTCTTTCCACTATAGTCTGTCCACTTTAGTCTTTCCACTTTAGTTTTTCCACTTTAGTCTGTCCACTTCAGTCTTTCCACTATAGTCTGTCGACTTTAGTCTTTCCACTATTCTCTGTCCACTTTAGTCTTTCCACTATAGTCTCCACTTTATTCTGTCCACTACAGTCTTTCCACTTTAGTCTTTCCACTATAGTCTGTCCACTTTAGTCTTTCCACTATAGTCTTTCCACTTTAGTCTGTCCACTTTGGTCTGTCCACTTTAGTCTTTCCACTATAGTCTGTCCACTTTAGTCTTTCCACTATAGTCCGTCCACTTTAGTCTTTCCACTTTAGTCTTTCCACTTTAGTCTGTCCACTTAGTCTTTCCACTTCAGTCTTTCCACTATAGTCTGTCCAATTTAGCCTTTCCACTTTAGTCTTTCCACTATAGTCTCCACTTTATTCTGTCCACTACAGTCTTTCCACCTTAGTCTTTCCACTATTCTCTGTCCACTTTAGTCTTTTCATTATAGTCTTCACTTTATTCTGTCCACTACAGTCTTTCCACTATAGTCTTTCCACTATAGTCTGTCCACTTTAGTCTTTCCACTATTCTCTGTCCACTTTAGTCTTTCCACTATAGTCTCCAGTTTATTCTGTCCACTACAGTCTTTCCACTATAGTCTTTCCACTATAGTCTTTCCACTTTAGTCTTTCCACTATAGTCTGTCCACTTTAGTCTTTCCACTATAGTCTGTCCACTTTAGTCTTTCCACTATTCTCTGTCCACTTTAGTCTTTCCACTATAGTCTCCACTTTATTCTTTCCACTACAGTCTTTCCACTATAGTCTTTCCACTATAGTCTGTCCACTTTAGTCTTTCCACTTTAGTCTTTCCACTATAGTCTGTCCACTTTAGTCTTTCCACTATTCTCTGTCAACTTTAGTCTTTCCACTATACTCTCCACTTTATTATGTCCACTACAGTCTTTCCACTATAGTCTTTCCACAATAGTCTGTCCACTTTAGTCTTTCCACTTTAGTCTTTCCACTTTAGTCTGTCCACTTTAGTCTTTCCACTATAGTCTGTCCACTTTAGTCTTTCCACTATTCTCTGTCCACTTTAGTCTTTCCACTTTAGTCTTTCCACTATAGTCTCCACATTATTCTGTCCACTACAGTCTTTCCATTGTAGTTTTTCCACTATAGTCTGTCCACTTTAGTCTTTCCACTTTAATCTTTCCACTTTAGTCTGTCCACTTTAGTCTTTCCACTATAGTCTGTCCACTTTAGTCTTTCCACTTTAGTCTTTCCACTTTATTCTGTCCACTTCAGTGTGTAAATTTTAGTCTGTCCACTGAGTCTTTCCACTTCAGTCTTTCCACTATAGTCTGTCCACTTTAGTCTTTCCACTTTAGTCTTTCCACTATAGTCTCCACTTTATTCTGTCCACTACAGTCTTTCCACTTTAGTCTTTCCAATACTCTCTGTCCACTTTAGTTTTTCCACTATAGTCTCCACTTTTTTCTGTCCACTACAGTCTTTCATCTATAGTCTTTCCACTATAGTCTGTCCACTTTAGTCTTTCCACTATAGTCTTTCCACTATAGTCTGTCCACTTTAGTCTCTCCACTTTAATCTTTCCACTTTAGTCTTTCCACTATAGTCTGTCCACTTTAGTCTTTCCACTATTCTCTGTCCACTTTAGTCTTTCCACTTTAGTCTTTCCACTATAGTCTCCACATTATTCTGTCCACTACAGTCTTTCCATTGTAGTTTTTCCACTATAGTCTGTCCACTTTAGTCTTTCCACTTTAATCTTTCCACTTTAGTCTGTCCACTTAGTCTTTCCACTAGAGTCTGTCCACTTTAGTCTGTCCACTTTAGTCTTTCCACTATAGTCTCCACTTTATTCTGTCCAC
Source organism: Branchinecta sandiegonensis (assembly GCA_030848855.1). NCBI lineage: Eukaryota > Metazoa > Arthropoda > Branchiopoda > Anostraca > Branchinectidae > Branchinecta > Branchinecta sandiegonensis. The sequence goes on from JAUPMV010000180.1 coordinate 45,197, forward strand.
TAGAGTCTTTCTACTATAGTCTTTCCACTATAGTCCGTCCACTTTCGTCTTTCCACTTTAGTTTTTCCACTTTAGTCTGTCCACTTCAGTCTTTCCACTATAGTCTGTCCACTTTAGTCTTTCCACTTTAGTCTTTCCGCTTTAGTCTGTCCACTTAGTCTTTCCACTATATTCTTTCCACTATAGTCTGTCCACTTTAGTCTTTTCACTTTAGTCTTTCCACTTTAGTCTGTCCACTTTAGTCTTTCCCTTATAGTCTGTCCACTTTAGTCTTTCCACTTTCGTCTTTCCGCTTTAGTCTGTCCACTTAGTCTTTCCACTAGAGTCTGTCCACTTTAGTCTGTCCACTTTAGTCTTTCCACTATAGTCTCCACTTTATTCTGTCCACTACAGTCTTTCCACTATAGTCTTTCCACTATAGTCTGTCCACTTTAGTCTTTCCACTTCAGTTTTTCCACTTTAGTCTGTCCTCTTCAGTCTTTCCACTAAAGTCTGTCCACTTTAGTCTTTCCACTTTAGTCTGTCCGCTTTAGTCTTTCCACTATAGTCTGTCCACTTTCCACTACTCTCTGTCCACTTTTGTCTTTCCGCTTCAGTCTTTCCACTAGAGTCTGTCCACTTTAGTCTTTCTACTTTATTCTGTCCACTTTAGTCTTTCCACTTAGGTCTTTCCACTTTAGTCATTTCCACTATCTTCTGTCCACTTTAGTCTTTCCACTTTAGTCTTTCCACTTTAGTCTGTCCACTTTAGTCTTTCCACTATAGTCTGTCCACTTTAGTCTTTCCACTAGAGTCTGTCCACTTTAGTCTTTCCACTTTATTCTGTCCACTTTAGTCTTTTCACTTTAGTCATTTCTACTATCTTCTGTCCACTTTAGTCTTTCCACTTTAGTCTTTCCACTTTAGTCTGTCCACTTTAGTCTTTCCACTATAGTCTGTCCACTTTAGTCTTTCCACTATTTTCCACTTTAGTCTTTCCACTATAGTCTTCACTTTATTCTGTCCACTACAGTCTCTCCTCTATAGTCTTTCCACTATAGTCTGTCCACTTTAGTCTTTCCACTTTAGTCTGTCCACTTTAGTCTTTCCACTATAGTCTGTCCACTTTAGTCTTTCCACTTTAGTCTTTCCACTTTATTCTGTCCACTGCAGTGTGTACACTTTAGTCTGCCCACTGAGTCTTTCCACTTCAGTCTTTCCACTATAGTCTGTCCACTTTAGTCTTTCCACCCCAGTCTTTTCTCTTTAGTCTGGCCACTTAGTCTTTCCACTAGAGTCTGTGCACTTTAGTCTTTTCACTTTAGTCTGTCCACTTTAGTCTTTTCACTTTAGTCATTTCCACTATCCTCTGTCCACTTTAGTCTTTCCACTTTAGTCTGTCCACTTTAGTCTTTCCACTATAGTCTGTCCACTTTAGTCTTTCCACTATAGTCCGTCCACTTTAGTCTTTCCACTTTAGTCTTTCCACTTTAGTCTGTCCACTTTAGTCTTTCCACTATAGTCTATCCACTTGAGTCTTTCCACTTTAGTCTTTCCACTTTATTCTCTCCACTTCAGTGTGTACACTTTAGTTTGTCCACTGAGTCTTTCCACTTCAATCTTTCCACTATAGTCTGTCCACTTCAGTCTTTCCACTTTAGTCTTTCCACTATAGTCTTTCCACTTCAGTTTGTCCACTTTAGTCTTTCCACTATAGTCTGTCCACTTTAGTCTTTCCACTATAGTCTTTCCACTTTAGTCTGTCCACTTAGTCTTTCCACTTCAGTCTTTCCACTATAGTCTGTCCACTTTAGTCTTTCCACTTTAGTCTTTCCACTATAGTCTCCACTTTATTGTGTCCACTACAGTCTTTCCACTTTAGTCTTTCCACTATTCTCTGTCCACTTTAGTCTTTTCACTATAGTCTTCACTTTATTCTGTCACTACAGTCTTTCCACTATAGTCTTTCCACTATAGTCTGTCCACTTTAGTCTTTCCACTATTCTCTGTCCACTTCAGTCTTTCCACCATAGTCTCCACTTTATTCTGTCCACTACAGTCTTTCCACTATAGTCTTTCCACTATAGTCTGTCCACTTTAGTCTTTCCAATTTAGTTTTTCCACTTTAGTCTGTCCACTTCAGTCTTTCCACTATAGTCTGTCCAATTAGTCTTTCCACTTTAGTCTTTCCACTATAGTCTCCACTTTATTCTGGCCACTACAGTCTTTCCACTATAGTCTTTCCACTATAGTCTGTCCACTTTAGTTTTTCCACTATTCTCTGTCCACTTTAGTCTTTACACTATAGTCTCCACTTTATTCTGTCCACTACAGTCTTTCCACTATAGTCTTTCCACTATAGTCTCCACTTTATTCTGGCCACTACAGTCTTTCCACTATAGTCTTTCCACTATAGTCTGTCCACTTTAGTTTTTCCACTATTCTCTGTCCACTTTAGTCTTTTCACTGTAGTCTCCACTTTATTAAGGCCACTACAGTCTTTCCACTTTAGTCTTTCCACTATACTCTCCACTTTATTCTGGCCACTACAGTCTTTCCACTATAGTCTGTCCAATTTAGTTTTTCCACTATTCTCTGTCCACTTTAGTCTTTCCACTTTAGTCTTTCCACTATAGTCTCCTCCACTTTATTCTGTCCACTACAGTCTTTCCACTTTAGTCTTTCCACTTTAGTCTTTCCACTATCGTCTCCACTTTATTCTGTCCACTACAGTCTCTCCACTGTCTCTGTCCACTTACAGTCTCTCCACTGTCTCTGTCCACTTTAGTCTTTCCACTATAGTCTCCACTTTATTCTGTCCACTACAGTCTTTCCACTATAGTCTTTCCATTATAGTCTGTCCACTTTAGTCTTTCCAATTTAGTTTTTCCACTTTTGTCTGTCCACTTTAGACTTTCCACTATAGTCTATCCACTTTAGTCTTTCCACTTTAGTCTTTCCTCTTTATTCCGTCCACTTCAGTGTGTACAATTTAGTCTTTCCACTGAGTCTTTCCACTTCAGTCTTTCCACGATAGTCTGTCCACTTTAGTCTTTCCACTTTAGTCTTTCCACTATAGTCTCCACTTTATTCTGTCCACTAAAGTCTTTCCAATTTAGTCTTTCCACTATTCTCTGTCCACTTTAGTCTTTCCACTATAGTCTCCACTTAATTCTGTCCACTATAGTCTTTCCACTATAGTCTTTCCACTGTAGTCTGTCCACTTTAGTCCTTCCACTATTCTCTGTCCACTTTAGTCTTTCCACTATAGTCTCCACTTTATTCTGTCCACTACAGTCTTTCCACTATAGTCTTTCCACTATAGTCTGTCCACTTTAGTCTTTCCACTTTAGTTTTTCCACTTTAGTCTGTCCACTTCAGTCTTTCCACTATAGTCTGTCGACTTTAGTCTTTCCACTATTCTCTGTCCACTTTAGTCTTTCCACTATAGTCTCCACTTTATTCTGTCCACTACAGTCTATCCACTATAGTCTTTCCACTATAGTCTGTCCACTTTAGTCTTTCCACTTTAGTTTTTCCACTTTAGTCTGTCCACTTCAGTCTTTCCACTATAGTCTGTCCACTTTAGTCTTTCCACTTTAGTCTTTCCACTATAGTCTCCACTTTATTCTGTCCACTATAGTCCTTCCTCTATAGTGTTTCCACTATAGTCTGTCCACTTTAGTCTTTCCACTATAGTCTGTCCACTTTAGTCTTTCCACCCTAGTCTTTTCTCTTTAGTCTGTCCACTTAGTCTTTCCACTAGAGTCTGTCCACTTCAGTCTTTTCACTATAGTCTGTCCACTTTAGTCTTTTCACTTTAGTCATTTCCACTATCCTCTGTCCACTTTAGTCTTTCCACTTTGGTCTGTCCACTTTAGTCTTTCCACTATAGTCTGTCCACTTTAGTCTTTCCACTATAGTCCGTCCACTTTAGTCTTTCCACTTTAGTCTTTCCACTTTAGTCTGTCCACTTTAGTCTTTCCACTATAGTCTATCCACTTGAGTCTTTCCACTTTAGTCTTTCCACTTTATTCTCTCCACTTCAGTGTGTACACTTTATTTTGTCCACTAAGTCTTTCCACTTCAATCTTTCCACTATAGTCTGTCCACTTCAGTCTTTCCACTTTAGTCTTTCCACTATAGTCTTTCCACTTCAGTTTGTCCACTTTAGTCTTTCCGCTATAGTCTGTCCACTTTAGTCTTTCAACTATAGTCTTTCCACTTTAGTCTGTCCACTTAGTCTTTCCACTTCAGTCTTTCCACTATAGTCTGTCCACTTTAGTCTTTCCACTTTAGTCTTTCCACTATAGTCTCCACTTTATTCTGTCCACTACAGTCTTTCCACCTTAGTCTTTCCACTATTCTCTGTCCACTTTAGTCTTTTCACTATAGTCTTCACTTTATTCTGTCCACTACAGTCTTTCCACTATAGTCTTTCCACTATAGTCTGTCCACTTTAGTCTTTCCACTATTCTCTGTCCACTTTAGTCTTTCCACTATAGTCTCCACTTTATTCTGTCCACTACAGTCTTTCCACTATAGTCTTTCCACTATAGTCTTTCCACTTTAGTCTTTCCACTATAGTCTGTCCACTTTAGTCTTTCCACTATAGTCTGTCCACTTTAGTCTTTCCACTATTCTCTGTCCACTTTAGTCTTTCCACTATAGTCTCCACTTTATTCTTTCCACTACAGTCTTTCCACTATAGTCTTTCCACTATAGTCTGTCCACTTTAGTCTTTCCACTTTAGTCTTTCCACTATAGTCTGTCCACTTTAGTCTTTCCACTATTCTCTGTCCACTTTAGTCTTTCCACTATACTCTCCACTTTATTATGTCCACTACAGTCTTTCCACTATAGTCTTTCCACAATAGTCTGTCCACTTTAGTCTTTCCACTTTAGTCTTTCCACTTTAGTCTGTCCACTTTAGTCTTTCCACTATAGTCTGTCCACTTTAGTCTTTCCACTATTCTCTGTCCACTTTAGTCTTTCCACTTTAGTCTTTCCACTATAGTCTCCACATTATTCTGTCCACTACAGTCTTTCCATTGTAGTTTTTCCACTATAGTCTGTCCACTTTAGTCTTTCCACTTTAATCTTTCCACTTTAGTCTGTCCACTTTAGTCTTTCCACTATAGTCTGTCCACTTTAGTCTTTCCACTTTAGTCTTTCCACTTTATTCTGTCCACTTCAGTGTGTAAACTTTAGTCTGTCCACTGAGTCTTTCCACTTCAGTCTTTCCACTATAGTCTGTCCACTTTAGTCTTTCCACTTTAGTCTTTCCACTATAGTCTCCACTTTATTCTGTCCACTACAGTCTTTCCACTTTAGTCTTTCCAATACTCTCTGTCCACTTTAGTTTTTCCACTATAGTCTCCACTTTTTTCTGTCCACTACAGTCTTTCATCTATAGTCTTTCCACTATAGTCTGTCCACTTTAGTCTTTCCACTATAGTCTTTCCACTATAGTCTGTCCACTTTAGTCTCTCCACTTTAATCTTTCCACTTTAGTCTGTCCACTTTAGTCTTTCCACTATAGTCTCCTCCACTTCATTCTGTCCACTACAGTCTTTCCACTTTATTCTCTCCACTTCAGTGTGTACACTTTATTTTGTCCACTAAGTCTTTCCACTTCAATCTTTCCACTATAGTCTGTCCACTTCAGTCTTTCCACTTTAGTCTTTCCACTATAGTCTTTCCACTTCAGTTTGTCCACTTTAGTCTTTCCACTATAGTCTGTCCACTTTAGTCTTTCCACTACAGTCTTTCCACTTTAGTCTTTCCCCTTTAGTCTTTCCACTATCGTCTCCACTTTATTCTGTCCACTACAGTCTCTCCACTGTCTCTGTCCACTTACAGTCTCTCCACTGTCTCTGTCCACTTTAGTCTTTCCACTATAGTCTCCACTTTATTCTGTCCACTACAGTCTTTCCACTATAGTCTTTCCATTATAGTCTGTCCACTTTAGTCTTTCCAATTTAGTTTTTCCACTTTAGTCTGTCCACTTTAGACTTTCCACTATAGTCTATCCACTTTAGTCTTTCCACTTTAGTCTTTCCTCTTTATTCCGTCCACTTCAGTGTGTACAATTTAGTCTTTCCACTGAGTCTTTCCACTTCAGTCTTTCCACGATAGTCTGTCCACTTTAGTCTTTCCACTTTAGTCTTTCCACTATAGTCTCCACTTTATTCTGTCCACTAAAGTCTTTCCAATTTAGTCTTTCCACTATTCTCTGTCCACTTTAGTCTTTCCACTATAGTCTCCACTTAATTCTGTCCACTATAGTCTTTCCACTATAGTCTTTCCACTGTAGTCTGTCCACTTTAGTCCTTCCACTATTCTCTGTCCACTTTAGTCTTTCCACTATAGTCTCCACTTTATTCTGTCCACTACAGTCTTTCCACTATAGTCTTTCCACTATAGTCTGTCCACTTTAGTCTTTCCACTTTAGTTTTTCCACTTTAGTCTGTCCACTTCAGTCTTTCCACTATAGTCTGTCGACTTTAGTCTTTCCACTATTCTCTGTCCACTTTAGTCTTTCCACTATAGTCTCCACTTTATTCTGTCCACTACAGTCTATCCACTATAGTCTTTCCACTATAGTCTGTCCACTTTAGTCTTTCCACTTTAGTTTTTCCACTTTAGTCTGTCCACTTCAGTCTTTCCACTATAGTCTGTCCACTTTAGTCTTTCCACTTTAGTCTTTCCACTATAGTCTCCACTTTATTCTGTCCACTATAGTCCTTCCTCTATAGTGTTTCCACTATAGTCTGTCCACTTTAGTCTTTCCACTATAGTCTGTCCACTTTAGTCTTTCCACCCTAGTCTTTTCTCTTTAGTCTGTCCACTTAGTCTTTCCACTAGAGTCTGTCCACTTCAGTCTTTTCACTTTAGTCTGTCCACTTTAGTCTTTTCACTTTAGTCATTTCCACTATCCTCTGTCCACTTTAGTCTTTCCACTTTGGTCTGTCCACTTTAGTCTTTCCACTATAGTCTGTCCACTTTAGTCTTTCCACTATAGTCCGTCCACTTTAGTCTTTCCACTTTAGTCTTTCCACTTTAGTCTGTCCACTTTAGTCTTTCCACTATAGTCTATCCACTTGAGTCTTTCCACTTTAGTCTTTCCACTTTATTCTCTCCACTTCAGTGTGTACACTTTATTTTGTCCACTAAGTCTTTCCACTTCAATCTTTCCACTATAGTCTGTCCACTTCAGTCTTTCCACTTTAGTCTTTCCACTATAGTCTTTCCACTTCAGTTTGTCCACTTTAGTCTTTCCGCTATAGTCTGTCCACTTTAGTCTTTCAACTATAGTCTTTCCACTTTAGTCTGTCCACTTAGTCTTTCCACTTCAGTCTTTCCACTATAGTCTGTCCACTTTAGTCTTTCCACTTTAGTCTTTCCACTATAGTCTCCACTTTATTCTGTCCACTACAGTCTTTCCACCTTAGTCTTTCCACTATTCTCTGTCCACTTTAGTCTTTTCACTATAGTCTTCACTTTATTCTGTCCACTACAGTCTTTCCACTATAGTCTTTCCACTATAGTCTGTCCACTTTAGTCTTTCCACTATTCTCTGTCCACTTTAGTCTTTCCACTATAGTCTCCACTTTATTCTGTCCACTACAGTCTTTCCACTATAGTCTTTCCACTATAGTCTTTCCACTTTAGTCTTTCCACTATAGTCTGTCCACTTTAGTCTTTCCACTATAGTCTGTCCACTTTAGTCTTTCCACTATTCTCTGTCCACTTTAGTCTTTCCACTATAGTCTCCACTTTATTCTTTCCACTACAGTCTTTCCACTATAGTCTTTCCACTATAGTCTGTCCACTTTAGCCTTTCCACTTTAGTCTTTCCACTATAGTCTGTCCACTTTAGTCTTTCCACTATTCTCTGTCCACTTTAGTCTTTCCACTATACTCTCCACTTTATTATGTCCACTACAGTCTTTCCACTATAGTCTTTCCACAATAGTCTGTCCACTTTAGTCTTTCCACTTTAGTCTTTCCACTTTAGTCTGTCCACTTTAGTCTTTCCACTATAGTCTGTCCACTTTAGTCTTTCCACTATTCTCTGTCCACTTTAGTCTTTCCACTTTAGTCTTTCCACTATAGTCTCCACATTATTCTGTCCACTACAGTCTTTCCATTGTAGTTTTTCCACTATAGTCTGTCCACTTTAGTCTTTCCACTTTAATCTTTCCACTTTAGTCTGTCCACTTTAGTCTTTCCACTATAGTCTGTCCACTTTAGTCTTTCCACTTTAGTCTTTCCACTTTATTCTGTCCACTTCAGTGTGTAAACTTTAGTCTGTCCACTGAGTCTTTCCACTTCAGTCTTTCCACTATAGTCTGTCCACTTTAGTCTTTCCACTTTAGTCTTTCCACTATAGTCTCCACTTTATTCTGTCCACTACAGTCTTTCCACTTTAGTCTTTCCAATACTCTCTGTCCACTTTAGTTTTTCCACTATAGTCTCCACTTTTTTCTGTCCACTACAGTCTTTCACCTATAGTCTTTCCACTATAGTCTGTCCACTTTAGTCTTTCCACTATAGTCTTTCCACTATAGTCTGTCCACTTTAGTCTCTCCACTTTAATCTTTCCACTTTAGTCTGTCCACTTTAGTCTTTCCACTATAGTCTCCTCCACTTCATTCTGTCCACTACAGTCTTTCCACTTTATTCTCTCCATTTCAGTGTGTACACTTTATTTTGTCCACTAAGTCTTTCCACTTCAATCTTTCCACTATAGTCTGTCCACTTCAGTCTTTCCACTTTAGTCTTTCCACTATAGTCTTTCCACTTCAGTTTGTCCACTTTAGTCTTTCCACTATAGTCTGTCCACTTTAGTCTTTCCACTATAGTCTTTCCACTATAGTCTTTCCACTTCAGTTTGTCCACTTTAGTCTTTCCGCTATAGTCTGTCCACTTTAGTCTTTCAACTATAGTCTTTCCACTATAGTCTTTCCACTTCAGTTTGTCCACTTTAGTCTTTCCGCTATAGTCTGTCCACTTTAGTCTTTCAACTATAGTCTTTCCACTTTAGTCTGTCCACTTAGTCTTTCCACTTCAGTCTTTCCACTATAGTCTGTCCACTTTAGTCTTTCCACTTTAGTCTTTCCACTATAGTCTCCACTTTATTCTGTCCACTACAGTCTTTCCACCTTAGTCTTTCCACTATTCTCTGTCCACTTTAGTCTTTTCACTATAGTCTTCACTTTATTCTGTCCACTACAGTCTTTCCACTATAGTCTTTCCACTATAGTCTGTCCACTTTAGTCTTTCCACTATTCTCTGTCCACTTTAGTCTTTCCACTATAGTCTCCACTTTATTCTGTCCACTACAGTCTTTCCACTATAGTCTTTCCACTATAGTCTTTCCACTTTAGTCTTTCCACTATAGTCTGTCCACTTTAGTCTTTCCACTATAGTCTGTCCACTTTAGTCTTTCCACTATTCTCTGTCCACTTTAGTCTTTCCACTATAGTCTCCACTTTATTCTTTCCACTACAGTCTTTCCACTATAGTCTTTCCACTATAGTCTGTCCACTTTAGTCTTTCCACTTTAGTCTTTCCACTATAGTCTGTCCACTTTAGTCTTTCCACTATTCTCTGTCCACTTTAGTCTTTCCACTATACTCTCCACTTTATTATGTCCACTACAGTCTTTCCACTATAGTCTTTCCACAATAGTCTGTCCACTTTAGTCTTTCCACTTTAGTCTTTCCACTTTAGTCTGTCCACTTTAGTCTTTCCACTATAGTCTGTCCACTTTAGTCTTTCCACTATTCTCTGTCCACTTTAGTCTTTCCACTTTAGTCTTTCCACTATAGTCTCCACATTATTCTGTCCACTACAGTCTTTCCATTGTAGTTTTTCCACTATAGTCTGTCCACTTTAGTCTTTCCACTTTAATCTTTCCACTTTAGTCTGTCCACTTTAGTCTTTCCACTATAGTCTGTCCACTTTAGTCTTTCCACTTTAGTCTTTCCACTTTATTCTGTCCACTTCAGTGTGTAAACTTTAGTCTGTCCACTGAGTCTTTCCACTTCAGTCTTTCCACTATAGTCTGTCCACTTTAGTCTTTCCACTTTAGTCTTTCCACTATAGTCTCCACTTTATTCTGTCCACTACAGTCTTTCCACTTTAGTCTTTCCAATACTCTCTGTCCACTTTAGTTTTTCCACTATAGTCTCCACTTTTTTCTGTCCACTACAGTCTTTCATCTATAGTCTTTCCACTATAGTCTGTCCACTTTAGTCTTTCCACTATAGTCTTTCCACTATAGTCTGTCCACTTTAGTCTCTCCACTTTAATCTTTCCACTTTAGTCTGTCCACTTTAGTCTTTCCACTATAGTCTCCTCCACTTCATTCTGTCCACTACAGTCTTTCCACTTTATTCTCTCCACTTCAGTGTGTACACTTTATTTTGTCCACTAAGTCTTTCCACTTCAATCTTTCCACTATAGTCTGTCCACTTCAGTCTTTCCACTTTAGTCTTTCCACTATAGTCTTTCCACTTCAGTTTGTCCACTTTAGTCTTTCCACTATAGTCTGTCCACTTTAGTCTTTCCACTATAGTCTTTCCACTTTAGTCTGTCAACTTAGTCTTTCCACTATAGTCTTTCCACTATAGTCTGTCCACTTTAGTCTTTCCACTATTCTCTGTCCACTTTAGTCTTTCCACTATAGTCTCCACTTTATTCTGTCCACTACAGTCTTTCCACTATAGTCTTTCCACTATAGTCTGTCCACTTTAGTCTTTCCAATTTAGTTTTTCCACTTTAGTCTGTCCACTTCAGTCTTCCCACTATAGTCTGTCCAATTAGTCTTTCCACTATAGTCTCCACTTTATTCTGGCCACTACAGTCTTTCCACTATAGTCTTTCCACTATAGTCTGTCCACTTTAGTTTTTCCACTATTCTCTGTCCACTTTAGTCTTTACACTATAGTCTCCACTTTATTCTGTCCACTACAGTCTTTCCACTATAGTCTTTCCACTATAGTCTCCACTTTATTCTGGCCACTACAGTCTTTCCACTATAGTCTTTCCACTATAGTCTGTCCACTTTAGTTTTTCCACTATTCTCTGTCCACTTTAGTCTTTTCACTGTAGTCTCCACTTTATTAAGGCCACTACAGTCTTTCCACTTTAGTCTTTCCACTATACTCTCCACTTTATTCTGGCCACTACAGTCTTTCCACTATAGTCTGTCCAATTTAGTTTTTCCACTATTCTCTGTCCACTTTAGTCTTTCCACTTTAGTCTTTCCACTATAGTCTCCTCCACTTTATTCTGTCCACTACAGTCTTTCCACTTTAGTCTTTCCACTATAGTCTTTCCACTGTAGTCTGTCCACTTTAGTCCTTCCACTATTCTCTGTCCACTTTAGTCTTTCCACTATAGTCTCCACTTTAGTCTTTCCACTTTAGTCTTTCCACTTTAGTCTTTCCACTATAGTCTGTCCACTTTAGTCTTTCCACTATAGTCTGTCCACTTTAGTCTTTCCACTATTCTCTGTCCACTTTAGTCTTTCCACTATAGTCTCCACTTTATTCTGTCCACTACAGTCTTTCCACTATAGTCTTTCCACTATAGTCTTTCCACTTTAGTCTTTCCACTATAGTCTGTCCACTTTAGTCTTTCCACTATAGTCTGTCCACTTTAGTCTTTCCACTATTCTCTGTCCACGTTAGTCTTTCCACCATACTCTCCACTTTATTATGTCCACTACAGTCTTTCCACTATAGTCTTTCCACAATAGTCTGTCCACTTTAGTCTTTCCACTTTAGTCTTTCCACTTTAGTCTGTCCACTTTAGTCTTTCCACTATAGTCTGTCCACTTTAGTCTTTCCACTATTCTCTGTCCACTTTAGTCTTTCCACTTTAGTCTTTCCACTATAGTCTCCACTTTATTCTGTCCACTACAGTCTTTCCATTGTAGTTTTTCCACTATAGTCTGTCCACTTTAGTCTTTCCACTTTAATCTTTCCACTTTAGTCTGTCCACTTTAGTCTTTCCACTATAGTCTGTCCACTTTAGTCGTTCCACTTTAGTCTTTCCACTTTATTCTGTCCACTTCAGTGTGTAAACTTTAGTCTGTCCACTGAGTCTTTCCACTTCAGTCTTTCCACTATAGTCTGTCCACTTTAGTCTTTCCACTTTAGTCTTTCCACTATAGTCTCCACTTTATTCTGTCCACTACAGTCTTTCCACTTTAGTCTTTCCAATACTCTCTGTCCACTTTAGTTTTTCCACTATAGTCTCCACTTTTTTCTGTCCACTACAGTCTTTCATCTATAGTCTTTCCACTATAGTCTGTCCACTTTAGTCTTTCCACTATAGTCTTTCCACTATAGTCTGTCCACTTTAGTCTCTCCACTTTAATCTTTCCACTTTAGTCTGTCCACTTTAGTCTTTCCACTATAGTCTCCTCCACTTCATTCTGTCCACTACAGTCTTTCCACTATAGTCTTTCCACAATAGTCTGTCCACTTTAGTCTTTCCACTTTAGTCTTTCCACTTTAGTCTGTCCACTTTAGTCTTTCCACTATAGTCTGTCCACTTTAGTCTTTCCACTATTCTCCACTTTAGTCTTTCCACTATAGTCTTCACTTTATTCTGTCCACTACAGTCTCTCCTCTATAGTCTTTCCACTATAGTCTGTCCACTTTAGTCTTTCCACTTTAGTCTGTCCACTTTAGTCTTTCCACTATAGTCTGTCCACTTTAGTCTTTCCACTTTAGTCTTTCCACTTTATTCTGTCCACTGCAGTGTGTACACTTTAGTCTGTCCACTGAGTCTTTCCACTTCAGTCTTTCCACTATAGTCTGTCCACTTTAGTCTTTCCACCCCAGTCTTTTCTCTTTAGTCTGGCCACTTAGTCTTTCCACTAGAGTCTGTGCACTTTAGTCTTTTCACTTTAGTCTGTCCACTTTAGTCTTTTCACTTTAGTCATTTCCACTATCCTCTGTCCACTTTAGTCTTTCCACTTTAGTCTGTCCACTTTAGTCTTTCCACTATAGTCTGTCCACTTTAGTCTTTCCACTATAGTCTATCCACTTGAGTCTTTCCACTTTAGTCTTTCCACTTTATTCTCTCCACTTCAGTGTTTACACTTTAGTTTGTCCACTGAGTCTTTCCACTTCAATCTTTCCACTATAGTCTGTCCACTTCAGTCTTTCCACTTTAGTCTTTCCACTATAGTCTTTCCACTTCAGTTTGTCCACTATAGTCTCCACTTTATTCTGTCCACTACAGTCTTTCCACTTTAGTCTTTCCACTATTCTCTGTCCACTTTAGTCTTTTCACTATAGTCTTCACTTTATTCTGTCCCTACAGTCTTTCCACTATAGTCTTTCCATTATAGTCTGTCCACTTTAGTCTTTCCACTATTCTCTGTCCACTTCAGTCTTTCCACCATAGTCTCCACTTTATTCTGTCCACTACAGTCTTTCCACTATAGTCTTTCCACTATAGTCTGTCCACTTTAGTCTTTCCAATTTAGTTTTTCCACTTTAGTCTGTCCACTTCAGTCTTCCCACTATAGTCTGTCCAATTAGTCTTTCCACTATAGTCTCCACTTTATTCTGGCCACTACAGTCTTTCCACTATAGTCTTTCCACTATAGTCTGTCCACTTTAGTTTTTCCACTATTCTCTGTCCACTTTAGTCTTTACACTATAGTCTCCACTTTATTCTGTCCACTACAGTCTTTCCACTATAGTCTTTCCACTATAGTCTCCACTTTATTCTGGCCACTACAGTCTTTCCACTATAGTCTTTCCACTATAGTCTGTCCACTTTAGTTTTTCCACTATTCTCTGTCCACTTTAGTCTTTTCACTGTAGTCTCCACTTTATTAAGGCCACTACAGTCTTTCCACTTTAGTCTTTCCACTATACTCTCCACTTTATTCTGGCCACTACAGTCTTTCCACTATAGTCTGTCCAATTTAGTTTTTCCACTATTCTCTGTCCACTTTAGTCTTTCCACTTTAGTCTTTCCACTATAGTCTCCTCCACTTTATTCTGTCCACTACAGTCTTTCCACTTTAGTCTTTCCACTATAGTCTTTCCACTGTAGTCTGTCCACTTTAGTCCTTCCACTATTCTCTGTCCACTTTAGTCTTTCCACTATAGTCTCCACTTTAGTCTTTCCACTTTAGTCTTTCCACTTTAGTCTTTCCACTATAGTCTGTCCACTTTAGTCTTTCCACTATAGTCTGTCCACTTTAGTCTTTCCACTATTCTCTGTCCACTTTAGTCTTTCCACTATAGTCTCCACTTTATTCTGTCCACTACAGTCTTTCCACTATAGTCTTTCCACTATAGTCTTTCCACTTTAGTCTTTCCACTATAGTCTGTCCACTTTAGTCTTTCCACTATAGTCTGTCCACTTTAGTCTTTCCACTATTCTCTGTCCACGTTAGTCTTTCCACCATACTCTCCACTTTATTATGTCCACTACAGTCTTTCCACTATAGTCTTTCCACAATAGTCTGTCCACTTTAGTCTTTCCACTTTAGTCTTTCCACTTTAGTCTGTCCACTTTAGTCTTTCCACTATAGTCTGTCCACTTTAGTCTTTCCACTATTCTCTGTCCACTTTAGTCTTTCCACTTTAGTCTTTCCACTATAGTCTCCACTTTATTCTGTCCACTACAGTCTTTCCATTGTAGTTTTTCCACTATAGTCTGTCCACTTTAGTCTTTCCACTTTAATCTTTCCACTTTAGTCTGTCCACTTTAGTCTTTCCACTATAGTCTGTCCACTTTAGTCGTTCCACTTTAGTCTTTCCACTTTATTCTGTCCACTTCAGTGTGTAAACTTTAGTCTGTCCACTGAGTCTTTCCACTTCAGTCTTTCCACTATAGTCTGTCCACTTTAGTCTTTCCACTTTAGTCTTTCCACTATAGTCTCCACTTTATTCTGTCCACTACAGTCTTTCCACTTTAGTCTTTCCAATACTCTCTGTCCACTTTAGTTTTTCCACTATAGTCTCCACTTTTTTCTGTCCACTACAGTCTTTCATCTATAGTCTTTCCACTATAGTCTGTCCACTTTAGTCTTTCCACTATAGTCTTTCCACTATAGTCTGTCCACTTTAGTCTCTCCACTTTAATCTTTCCACTTTAGTCTGTCCACTTTAGTCTTTCCACTATAGTCTCCTCCACTTCATTCTGTCCACTATAGTCTTTCCACAATAGTCTGTCCACTTTAGTCTTTCCACTTTAGTCTTTCCACTTTAGTCTGTCCACTTTAGTCTTTCCACTATAGTCTGTCCACTTTAGTCTTTCCACTATTCTCCACTTTAGTCTTTCCACTATAGTCTTCACTTTATTCTGTCCACTACAGTCTCTCCTCTATAGTCTTCCCACTATAGTCTGTCCACTTTAGTCTTTCCACTTTAGTCTGTCCACTTTAGTCTTTCCACAATAGTCTGTCCACTTTAGTCTTTCCACTTTAGTCTTTCCACTTTATTCTGTCCACTGCAGTGTGTACACTTTAGTCTGTCCACTGAGTCTTTCCACTTCAGTCTTTCCACTATAGTCTGTCCACTTTAGTCTTTCCATCCCAGTCTTTTCTCTTTAGTCTGGCCACTTAGTCTTTCCACTAGAGTCTGTGCACTTTAGTCTTTTCACTTTAGTCTGTCCACTTTAGTCTTTTCACTTTAGTCATTTCCACTATCCTCTGTCCACTTTAGTCTTTCCACTTTAGTCTGTCCACTTTAGTCTTTCCACTATAGTCTGTCCACTTTAGTCTTTCCACTATAGTCTATCCACTTGAGTCTTTCCACTTTAGTCTTTCCACTTTATTCTCTCCACTTCAGTGTTTACACTTTAGTTTGTCCACTGAGTCTTTCCACTTCAATCTTTCCACTATAGTCTGTCCACTTCAGTCTTTCCACTTTAGTCTTTCCACTATAGTCTTTCCACTTCAGTTTGTCCACTATAGTCTCCACTTTATTCTGTCCACTACAGTCTTTCCACTTTAGTCTTTCCACTATTCTCTGTCCACTTTAGTCTTTTCACTATAGTCTTCACTTTATTCTGTCACTACAGTCTTTCCACTATAGTCTTTCCACTATAGTCTGTCCACTTTAGTCTTTCCACTATTCTCTGTCCACTTCAGTCTTTCAACCATAGTCTCCACTTTATTCTGTCCACTACAGTCTTTCCACTATAGTCTTTCCACTATAGTCTGTCCACTTTAGTCTTTCCAATTTAGTTTTTCCACTTTAGTCTGTCCACTTAAGTCTTTCCACTATAGTCTGTCCAATTAGTCTTTCCACTTTAGTCTTTCCACTATAGTCTCCACTTTATTCTGGCCACTACAGTCTTTCCACTATAGTCTGTCCAATTTAGTTTTTCCACTATTCTCTGTCCACTTTAGTCTTTCCACTTTAGTCTTTCCACTATAGTCTCCTCCACTTTATTCTGTCCACTACAGTCTTTCCACTTTAGTCTTTCCACTTTAGTCTTTCCACTATCGTCTCCACTTTATTCTGGCCACTACAGTCTTTCCACTATAGTCTTTCCACTATAGTCTGTCCACTTTAGTTTTTCCACTATTCTCTGTCCACTTTAGTCTTTACACTATAGTCTCCACTTTATTCTGTCCACTACAGTCTTTCCACTATAGTCTTTCCACTATAGTCTCCACTTTATTCTGGCCACTACAGTCTTTCCACTATAGTCTTTCCACTATAGTCTGTCCACTTTAGTTTTTCCACTATTCTCTGTCCACTTTAGTCTTTTCACTGTAGTCTCCACTTTATTAAGGCCACTACAGTCTTTCCACTTTAGTCTTTCCACTATACTCTCCACTTTATTCTGGCCACTACAGTCTTTCCATTATAGTCTGTCCAATTTAGTTTTTCCACTATTCTCTGTCCACTTTAGTCTTTCCACTTTAGTCTTTCCACTATAGTCTCCTCCACTTTATTCTGTCCACTACAGTCTTTCCACTTTAGTCTTTCCACTTTAGTCTTTCCACTATCGTCTCCACTTTATTCTGTCCACTACAGTCTCTCCACTGTCTCTGTCCACTTACAGTCTCTCCACTGTCTCTGTCCACTTTAGTCTTTCAACTATAGTCTCCACTTTATTCTGTCCACTACAGTCTTTCCACTATAGTCTTTCCATTATAGTCTGTCCACTTTAGTCTTTCCACTTTAGTTTTTCCACTTTAGTCTGTCCACTTTAGACTTTCCACTATAGTCTATCCATTTTAGTCTTTCCACTTTAGTCTTTCCACTTTATTCCGTCCACTTCAGTGTGTACAATTTAGTCTTTCCACTGAGTCTTTCCACTTCAGTCTTTCCACGATAGTCTGTCCACTTTAGTCTTTCCACTTTAGTCTTTCCACTATAGTCTCCACTTTATTCTGTCCACTAAAGTCTTTCCAATTTAGTCTTTCCACTATTCTCTGTCCACTTTAGTCTTTCCACTATAGTCTCCACTTAATTCTGTCCACTATAGTCTTTCCACTATAGTCTTTCCACTGTAGTCTGTCCACTTTAGTCCTTCCACTATTCTCTGTCCACTTTAGTCTTTCCACTATAGTCTCCACTTTATTCTGTCCACTACAGTCTTTCCACTATAGTCTTTCCACTATAGTCTGTCCACTTTAGTCTTTCCACTTTAGTTTTTCCACTTTAGTCTGTCCACTTCAGTTTTTCCACTATAGTCTGTCGACTTTAGTCTTTCCACTATTCTCTGTCCACTTTAGTCTTTCCACTATAGTCTCCACTTTATTCTGTCCACTACAGTCTTTCCACTATAGTCTTTCCACTATAGTCTGTCCACTTTAGTCTTTCCACTTTAGTTTTTCCACTTTAGTCTGTCCACTTCAGTCTTTCCACTATAGTCTGTCCACTTTAGTCTTTTCACTTTAGTCTTTCCACTATAGTCTCCACTTTATTCTGTCCACTATAGTCTTTCCACTATAGTGTTTCCACTATAGTCTGTCCACTTTAGTCTTTCCACTATAGTCTGTCCACTTTAGTCTTTCCACCCTAGTCTTTTCTCTTTAGTCTGTCCACTTAGTCTTTCCACTAGAGTCTGTCCACTTCAGTCTTTTCACTTTAGTCTGTCCACTTTAGTCTTTTCACTTTAGTCATTTCCACTATCCTCTGTCCACTTTAGTCTTTCCACTTTGGTCTGTCCACTTTAGTCTTTCCACTATAGTCCGTCCACTTTAGTCTTTCCACTTTAGTCTTTCCACTTTAGTCTGTCCACTTTAGTCTTTCCACTATAGTCTATCCACTTGAGTCTTTCCACTTTAGTCTTTCCACTTTATTCTCTCCACTTCAGTGTGTACACTTTATTTTGTCCACTAAGTCTTTCCACTTCAATCTTTGCACTATAGTCTGTCCACTTCAGTCTTTCCACTTTAGTCTTTCCACTATAGTCTTTCCACTTCAGTTTGTCCACTTTAGTCTTTCCACTATAGTCTGTCCACTTTAGTCTTTCCACTATAGTCTTTCCACTTTAGTCTGTCTACTTAGTCTTTCCACTTCAGTCTTTCCACTATAGTCTGTCCACTTTAGTCTTTCCACTTTAGTCTTTCCACTATAGTCTCCACTTTATTCTGTCCACTACAGTCTTTCCACCTTAGTCTTTCCACTATTCTCTGTCCACTTTAGTCTTTTCACTATAGTCTTCACTTTATTCTGTCCACTACAGTCTTTCCACTATAGTCTTTCCACTATAGTCTGTCCACTTTAGTCTTTCCACTATTCTCTGTCCACTTTAGTCTTTCCACTATAGTCTCCACTTTATTCTGTCCACTACAGTCTTTCCACTATAGTCTTTCCACTATAGTCTTTCCACTTTAGTCTTTCCACTATAGTCTGTCCACTTTAGTCTTTCCACTATAGTCTGTCCACTTTAGTCTTTCCACTATTCTCTGTCCACTTTAGTCTTTCCACTATAGTCTCCACTTTATTCTGTCCACTACAGTCTTTCCACTATAGTCTTTCCACTATAGTCTGTCCACTTTAGTCTTTCCACTTTAGTCTTTCCACTATAGTCTGTCCACTTTAGTCTTTCCACTATTCTCTGTCCACTTTAGTCTTTCCACTATACTCTCCACTTTATTATGTCCACTACAGTCTTTCCACTCTAGTCTTTCCACAATAGTCTGTCCACTTTAGTCTTTCCACTTTAGTCTTTCCACTTTAGTCTGTCCACTTTAGTCTTTCCACTATAGTCTGTCCACTTTAGTCTTTCCACTATTCTCTGTCCACTTTAGTCTTTCCACTTTAGTCTTTCCACTATAGTCTCCACTTTATTCTGTCCACTACAGTCTTTCCATTGTAGTTTTTCCACTATAGTCTGTCCACTTTAGTCTTTCCACTATTCTCTGTCCACTTTAGTCTTTCCACTTTAGTCTTTCCACTATAGTCTCCACTTTATTCTGTCCACTACAGTCTTTCCATTGTAGTTTTTCCACTATAGTCTGTCCACTTTAGTCTTTCCACTTTAATCTTTCCACTTTAGTCTGTCCACTTTAGTCTTTCCACTATAGTCTGTCCACTTTAGTCTTTCCACTTTAGTCTTTCCACTTTATTCTGTCCACTTCAGTGTGTAAACTTTAGTCTGTCCACTGAGTCTTTCCACTTCAGTCTTTCCACTATAGTCTGTCCACTTTAGTCTTTCCACTTTAGTCTTTCCACTATAGTCTCCACTTTATTCTGTCCACTACAGTCTTTCCACTTTAGTCTTTCCAATACTCTCTGTCCACTTTAGTTTTTCCACTATAGTCTCCACTTTTTTCTGTCCACTACAGTCTTTCATCTATAGTCTTTCCACTATAGTCTGTCCACTTTAGTCTTTCCACTATAGTCTTTCCACTATAGTCTGTCCACTTTAGTCTCTCCACTTTAATCTTTCCACTTTAGTCTGTCCACTTTAGTCTTTCCACTATAGTCTCCTCCACTTCATTCTGTCC
>JAUPMV010000181.1:0-65115 GCA_030848855.1 Branchinecta sandiegonensis
GGAAAGACTAAAGTGGACAAACTATAGAGGAAAGACTGTAGTGGAAAGACTGTAGTGGACAGAATAAATTGGAAACTATAGTGGAAAGACTAAAGTGGAAAGACTAAAGTGGAAAGACTAAAGTGGAAAGACTTAAATGGACAGACTATAGTGGAAAGACTAAAGTGGACACACTAAAGTGGAAAGACTAAAGTGGACAGACTAAAGTGGAAAGACTAAAGTGGACAGACTCTAGTGGAAAGACTATAGTAGTGGAAAGACTGTAGTGGACAGAATAAAGTGGAGACTATAGTGGAAAGCCTAAATTGGACAGAGAATAGTGGAAAGACTAAAGTTGATAGACTATAGTGGAAAGACTATAGGGGAAAGACTATAGTGGAAAGACTAAAGTGGAAAGACTAAAGTGGACAGACTAAAGTGGAAAGACTAAAGTGGACAGATAATAGTGGAAAGACTAAAGTGGACAGACTATAGTGGAAAAAATATAGTGGACAGACTAAAGTGGAAAGACTAAAGTGGAAAGACTAAAGTGGACAGACTATAGTGGAAAGACTGTAGTGGACAGAATAAAGTGGAGACTATAGTGGAAAGACTAAAGTGGAAAGACTAAAGTGGACAGAGAATAGTGGAACGACTATAGTGGAAAGACTATAATGGACAGCAGAAAGTGGAAAGAATAAAGTGGAAAGACTAAAATGGACAGACTATAGTGGAAAGACTAAAGTGGACAGACTAAAGTGGAAAGACTAAAGTGGACAGACTAAAGTGGAAAGACTAAAGTGGACAGATAATAGTGGAAAGACTAAAGTGGACAGACTATAGTGGAAAGACTATAGTGGAAAGACTGTAGTGGACAGAATAAAGTGGAGTCTATAGTGGAAAGACTAATGTGGACAGAGAATAGTGGAAAGACTAAAGTGGACAGACTATAGTGGAAAGACTAAAGAGGACAGACTAAAGTGGAGACTATAGTGGAAAGACTAAAGTGGACAGACTATAGTGGAAAGACTAGAGAGGACAGACTAAAGTGGAGACTATAGACTATAGTGGAAAGACTGTAGTGGACCGAATAAAGTGGAGACTATAGTGGAAAGACTAAAGTGGAAGGACTAAAGTGGACAGATAATAGTGGAAAGACTAAAGTGGAAAGACTGTAGTGGACAGAATCAAGTGGAGACTATAGTGGAAAGACTAAAGTGGAAAGACTAAAGTGGACAGACTATAGTGGAAAGACTATAGTGGAAAGACTGTAGTGGACAGAATAAAGTGGAGACTTTAGTGGTGAGACTAAAGTGGAAAGACTAGAGTGGACAGACTATAGTGGAAAGACTGAAGTGGACAGACTAAAGTGGAAAAACTAAAGTGGAAAGACTAAAGTGGACAGACTATAGTGGAAAGACTATAGTGGAAAGACTGTAGTGGACAGAATAAAGTGGAGACTATAGTGGAAAGACTAAAGTTGACAGAAAATAGTGGAAAGACTAAATTGGAAAGACTGTAGTGGACAGAATAGTGGAGACTATAGTGGAAAGACTAAGTGGAAAGACTAAAGTGGACAGACTATAGTGGAAAGACTGAAGTGGAAAGACTCAGTGGACAGACTAAAGTGTACACACTGAAATGGACAGAATAAAGTGGAAAGACAAAAGTGAAAAGACTAAAGTGGATAGACTATAATGGAAAGACTAAAGTGGGCAGACTAAAGTGGAAAGACTAAAGCGGACAGACTATAGTGGAAAGACTGAAGTGGAAAGACTCAGTGGACAGACTAAAGTGTACAAACTGAAATGGACAGAATAAAGTGGAAAGACTAAAGTGGACAGACTATAGTGGAAAGACTATAGTGGAAAGACTGTAGTGGACAAAATAAAGTGGAGACTATAGTGGAAAGACTAAAGTGGACAGCGAATAGTGGAAAGACTAAAGTGGACAGACTATAGTGGAAAGACTAAAGTAGAAAAACTAAAGTGGAAAGACTAAAGTGGACAGACTATAGTGGAAAGACTATAGTGGAAAGACTGTAGTGGACAGAATAAAGTGGAGACTATAGTGGAAAGACTAAAGTGGACAGAGAATAGTGGAAAGACTAAAGTGGACAGACTAAAATGGAAAGACTATAGTGGAAAGACTGTAGTGGACAAAATAAAGTGGAGACTATAGAGGAAAGACTAAAGTGGACAGAGAATAGTGGAAAGACTAAAGAGGAAAGACTGTAGTGGACAGAATAAAGTGGAGACTACAGTGGAAAGACTAAAGTGGAAAGACTAAACTGGACAGACTATAGTGGAGAGACTATAGTGGAAAGACTGTAGTGGACAGAATAAAGTGGAGACTATAATGGAAAGACTAAAGTGGACAGAGAGTATTGGAAAGACTAAAGTGGAAAGACTGTAGTGGACAGAATAAAGTTGAGACTATAGTGGAAAGACTGAAGTGGAAAGACTCAGTGGACGGACTAAAGTGTACACACTGAAGTGGACAGAATAAAGTGGAAAGACTAAAGTGGAAAGATTAAAGTGGACAGACTATAGTGGAAAGAATAAAGTTGACAGACTAAAGTGGAAAGATTAAAGTGGAAAGACTAAAGTGGAAAGACTAAAGTGGACAGACTATAGTGGAAAGACTAAAGTGGACAGACTAAAGTGGAAAGATTAAAGTGGAAAGACTAAAGTGGACAGACTATAGTGAAAAGACTATATTGGAAAGACTGTAGTGGACAGAACAAAGTGGAGACTATAGTGGACAGACTAAAGTGGAAAGTCTAAAGTGGACAGAGAATAGTGGAAAGACTAAAGTGGACAGACTATAGTGGAAAGACTAAAGTGGACAGACTAAAGTGGAAAGACTAAAGTGGAAAGACTAAAGTGGACAGACTATAGTGGAAAGACTATAGTGGAAAGACTGTAGTGGACAGAATAAAGTGGAGAGTATAGTGGAAAGACTAAAGTGGAAAGAGAATATTGGAAAGACTAAAGTGGACAGACTATAGTGGAAAGACTATAGTGGAAAGACTGTAGTGGACAGAATAAAGTGGAGACTATAGTGGAAAGACTAAAGTAGACAGAGAATAGTGGAAAGACTAAAGTGGAAAGACTGTAGAGGACAAAATAAAGTGGAGACTATAGTGGAAAGACTAAAGTGGAAAGACTAAAGTGGACAGACTATATTGGAAAGACTATAGTGGAAAGACTGTAGTGGACTTTCCACTATAGTCTGTCCACTTTAGTCTTTCCACTTTAGTCTTTCCACTATAGTCTCCACTTTATTCTGTCCACTACAATCTTTCCAATATAGTCTTTCCACTATAGTCTGTCCACTTTAGTCTTTCCACTTTAATCTATCCACTTTAGTCTGTCCACTTTAGTCTTTCCACTATAGTCTGTCCACTTTAGTCTTTCCACTTTAGTCTTTCCACTTTATTCTGTCCACTTCAGTGTGTACACTTTAGTCTGTCCACTGAGTCTTTCCACTTCAGTCTTTCCACTATAGTCTCAACTTTATTCTGTCCACTACAGTCTTTCCACTTTCATCTTTCCAATACTCTCTGTCCACTTTAGTCTTTCCATTATAGTCTCCACTTTATTCTGTCAACTACAGTCTTTCCACTATAGTCTCTCCACTATAGTCTGTCCACTTTAGTCTTTCCACTTTAGTCTTTCCACTATAGTCTCCACTTTATTCTGTCCACTACAGTCTTTCCACTTTAGTCTTTCCACTATTCTCTGTCCACTTTAGTCTTTCCACTATAGTCTCCACTTTATTCTGTCCACTACAGTCTTTCCACTATAGTCTTTCCATTATAGTCTGTCCACTTTAGTCTTTCCAATATTCTCTGTCCACTTTAGTCTTTCCACTATAGTCTCCACTTTATTCTGTCCGCTACAGTCTTTCCACTATAGTCTTTCCACTATAGTCTGTCCACTTTAGTCTTTCCACTTTAGTTTTTCCACTTTAGTCTTTCCACTATAGTCTGTCCACTTTAGTCTTTCCACTACTCGCTGTCCACTTTTGTCTTTCCACTATAGTCTCCACTTTATTCTGTCCACTACAGTCTTTCCACTATAGTCTTTCCACTATAGTCTGTCCACTTTAGTCTTTCCACTTTAGTTTTTCCACTTTAGTCTTTCCACTATAGTCTGCCCACTTTAGTCTTTCCACTATTCTCTATCCACTTTAGTCTTTCCACTTTAGTCTTTCCACTTTATTCTGTCCACTATAGTCTCCACTTATTCTGTCCACTACAGTCTTTCCACTATAGTCTTTCCACTATAGTCTGTCCACTTTAGTCTTTCCACTTTAGTTTTTCCACTTTAGTCTGTCCACTTATTCTTTCCACTATAGTCTATCCACTTTAGTCTTTCCACTTTAGTCTTTCCAATATAGTCTGTCCACTTTAGTCTTTCCACTATAGTCTCCACTTTATTCTGTCCCCTACAGTCTTTCCACTATAGTCTTTCCACTATAGTCTGTCCACTTTAGTCTTTCCACTATTCTCTGTCCATTTTAGTCTTTCCACTATAGTCTCCACTTTATTCCGTCCACTACAGTCTTTCCACTATAGTCTTTCCAATATAGTCTGTCCACTTTAGTCTTTCCACTTTAGTCTTTCCACTATAGTCTCCACTTTATTTTGTCCTCTACAGTCTTTCCACTTTAGTCTGTCCACTTTAGTCTTTCCACTATAGTCTGTCCACTTTAGTCTTTCCACTTTAGTCTTTCCACTTTATTCTGTCCACTTCAGTGTGTACACTTTAGTCTGTCCACTGAGTCTTTCCACTTCAGTCTTTCCACTATAGTCTCAACTTTATTCTGTCCACTACAGTCTTTCCACTTTCATCTTTCCAATACTCTCTGTCCACTTTAGTCTTTCCATTATAGTCTCCACTTTATTCTGTCAACTACAGTCTTTCCACTATAGTCTCTCCACTATAGTCTTTCCACTTTAGTCTTTCCACTTTAGTCTTTCCACTATAGTCTCCACTTTATTCTGTCCACTACAGTCTTTCCACTTTAGTCTTTCCACTATTCTCTGTCCACTTTAGTCTTTCCACTATAGTCTCCACTTTATTCTGTCCACTACAGTCTTTCCACTATAGTCTTTCCATTATAGTCTGTCCACTTTAGTCTTTCCATTATTCTCTGTCCACTTTAGTCTTTCCACTATAGTCTCCACTTTATTCTGTCCGCTACAGTCTTTCCACTATAGTCTTTCCACTATAGTCTGTCCACTTTAGTCTTTCCACTTTAGTTTTTCCACTTTAGTCTTTCCACTATAGTCTGTCCACTTTAGTCTTTCCACTATTCGCTGTCCACTTTAGTCTTTCCACTATAGTCTCCACTTTATTCTGTCCACTACAGTCTTTCCACTATAGTCTTTCCACTATAGTCTGTCCACTTTAGTCTTTCCACTTTAGTTTTTCCACTTTAGTATTTCCACTATAGTCTGCCCACTTTAGTCTTTCCACTATTCTCTATCCACTTTAGTCTTTCCACTTTAGTCTTTCCACTTTATTCTGTCCACTATAGTCTCCACTTATTCTGTCCACTACAGTCTTTCCACTATAGTCTTTCCACTATAGTCTGTCCACTTTAGTCTTTCCACTTTAGTTTTTCCACTTTAGTCTGTCCACTTATTCTTTCCACTATAGTCTATCCACTTTAGTCTTTCCACTTTAGTCTTTCCAATATAGTCTGTCCACTTTAGTCTTTCCACTATTCTCTGTCCACTTTAGTCTTTCCACTATAGTCTCCACTTTATTCTGTCCACTACAGTCTTTCCACTATAGTCTTTCCACTATAGTCTGTCCACTTTAGTCTTTCCACTATTCTCTGTCCACTTTAGTCTTTCCACTATAGTCTCCACTTTATTCCGTCCACTACAGTCTTTCCACTATAGTCTTTCCAATATAGTCTGTCCACTTTAGTCTTTCCACTTTAGTCTTTCCACTATAGTCTCCACTTTATTTTGTCCTCTACAGTCTTTCCACTTTAGTCTTTCCACTATTCTCTGTCTACTTTAGTCTTTCCACTATAGTCTCCACTTTATTCTGTCCACTACAGTCTTTCCACTATAGTCTTTCCACTATAGTCTGTCCACTTTAGTCTTTCCAATATTCTCTTTCCACTTTAGTCTTTCCACTATACTCTCCACTTTATTCTGTCCACTACAGTCTTTCCACTATAGTCTTTCCACTATAGTCTGTCCACTTTAGTCTTTCCACTTTAGTCTTTCCACTTTAGTCTGTCCACTTTAGTCTTTCCACTATAGTCTGTCCACTTTAGTCTTTCCACTATTCTCTGTCCACTTTAGACTTTCCACTTTAGTCTGTCCACTATAGTCTCCACTTTGTTCTGTCCACTACAGTCTTTCCAATATAGTCTTTTCACTATAGTCTGTCCACTTTAGTCTTTCCACTTTAATCTTTCCACTTTAGTCTGTCCACTTTAGTCTTTCCACTATAGTCTGTCCACTTTAGTCTTTCCACTTTAGTCTTTCCACTTTAATCTTTCCACTTTAGTCTGTCAACTTTATTCTTTCCACTATAGTCTGTCCACTTTAATCTTTCCACTTTAGTCTTTCCACTTTATTCTGTCCACTTCAGTGTGTACACTTTAGTCCGTCCACTGAGTCTTTCCACTTCAGTCTTTCCACTATAGTCTCAACTTTATTCTGTCCACTACAGTCTTTCCACTTTAGTCTTTCCAATACTCTCTGTCCACTTTAGTCTTTCCATTATAGTCTCCACTTTATTCTGTCCACTACAGTCTTTCCACTATAGTCTCTCCACTATAGTCTGTCCAGTTTAGTCTTTCCACTTTAGTCTTTCCACTGTAGTCTCCACTTTATTCTGTCCACTACAGTCTTTCCACTTTAGTCTTTCCACTATTCTCTGTCCACTTTAGTCTTTCCACTATAGTCTCCACTTTATTTTGTCCACTACAGTCTTTCCACTATAGTCTTTCCATTTTAGTCTGTCCACTTTAGTCTTTCCACTATTCTCTGTCCACTCTAGTCTTTCCACTATAGTCTCCACTTTATTCTGTCCACTACAGTCTTTCCACTATAGTCTTTCCACTATAGTCTGTCCACTTTAGTCTTTCCACTTTAGTTTTTCTACTTTAGTCTTTCCACTATAGTCTGTCCACTTTAGTCTTTCCACTATTCGCTGTCCACTTTAGTCTTTCCACTATAGTCTCCACTTTATTTTGTCCACTACAGTCTTTCCACTATAGTCTTTCCACTATAGTCTGTCCACTTTAGTCTTTCCACTTTATTCTGTCCATTTCAGTTTGTACACTTTAGTCTGTCCACTGAGTCTTTCCACTTCAGTCTTTCCACTATAGTCTGTCCGCTTTAGTCTTTCCACTTTAGTCTGCCCACTTTAGTCTTTCCATTATAGTCTATCCACTTTAGTCTTTTCACTTTTGTCTTTCCACTTTATTCTGTCCATTTCAGTGTGTACACTTTAGTCTGTCCACTGAGTCTTTCCACTTCAGTCTTTCCACTATAGTCTGTCCACTTTAGTCTTTCCACTTAGTCTTTCCACTATAGTCTCCACTATTCTGTCCACTACAGTCTTTCCAATTTAGTCTTTCCACTATTTTCTGTCAACTTTAGTCTTTCCACTATAGTCTCCACTTTATTCTGTCCACTACAGTCTTTCCACTATAGTCTTTCCACTATAGTCTGTCCGCTTTAGTCTTTCCACTTTAGTTTTTCCACTTTAGTCTGTCCACTTCAGTCTTTCCACTATAGTCTGTCCACTCTAGTCTTTCCACTTTAGTCTCACCACTAAAGTCTCCACTTTATTCTGTCCACTACAGTCTTTCCACTATAGTCTTTCCACTATAGTCTGTCCACTTTAGTCTTTCCACTTTAGTCTTTCCACTATAGTCTCCACTTGATTCTGTCCACTACAGTCTTTCCACTTTAGTCTTTCCACTATTATCTGTCCACTTTAGTCCTTCCACTTTAGTCTTTCCACTATAGTCTCCACTTTATTCGGTCCACTACAGTCTTTCCACTATAGTCTTTCCACTATAGTCTCCACTTTATTCTGTCCACTACAGTCTTTCCACTATAGTCTTTCCACTATAGTCTGTCCACTTTAGTCTTTCCACTATTCTCTTTCCACTTTAGTCTTTCCACTATACTCTCCACTTTATTGTGTCCACTACAGTCTTTCCACTATAGTTGTTCCACTATAGTCTGTCAACTTTAGTCTTTCCACTTTAGTCCTTCCACTTTAGTCTTTCCACTTTAGTCTGTCCACTTTAGTCTTTCCACTATAGTCTGTCCACTTTATTCTTTCCACTATTCTCTGTCCACTTTAGTCTTTCCACTATAGTCTCCACTTTATTCTGTCCACTAAAGTCTTTCCACTATAGACTTTCCACTATAGTCTATCCACTTTAGTCTTTCCACTTTAGTCTTTCCACTTTATTCTGTCCACTATAGTCTCCACTTTATTCTGTCCACTACAGTCTTTCCACTATAGTCTTTCCCCTATAGTCTGTCCACTTTAGTCTTTCCACTTTAATCTTTCCATTTTAGTCTGTCCACTTTAGTCTTTCCACTATAGTCTTTCCACTATTCTCTGTCTACTTTAGTCTTTCCACTATAGTCTCCACTTTATTCTGTCCACTACAGTCTTTCCACTATAGTCTTTCCACTATAGTCTGTCCACTTTAGTCTTTCCACTATTCTCTTTCCACTTTAGTCTTTCCACTTTAGTCTTTCCACTTTATTCTGTCCACTACAGTCTCCACTTATTCTGTCCACTACAGTCTTTCCACTATAGTCTTTCCACTATAGTCTGTCCACTTTAGTCTTTCCACTTTAGTTTTTCCACTTTAGTCTTTCCACTTATTCTTTCCACTATAGTCTATCCACTTTAGTCTTTCCACTTTAGTCTTTCCAATATAGTCTGTCCACTTTAGTCTTTCCACTATAAACTATAATAAAGTGGAAAGACTAAAGTGGAAAGACTAAAGTGGATAGACTATAGTGGAAAGTCTATAGTGGAAAGACTTTAGTGGACAGAATAAAGTGGAGACTATAGTGGAAAGACTAAAGTGGGCAGAGAATAGTGGAAAGAATAAAGTGGACAGACTATAGTGGAAAGACTAAAGTGGACAGACTAAAGTGGAAAGACTAAAGTGGAAGGACTAAAGTGGAAAGACTAAAGTTGACAGACTATAGTGGAACAACTATAGTGGAAAGACTGTAGTGGACACAATAAAGTGTAGAGTATAGTGGAAAGACTAAAGTGGAAAGAGAATAGTGGAAAGACTAAAGTGGACAGACTATAGTGGAAAGACTATAGTGGAAAGACTGTAGTGGACAGAATAAAGTGGAGACTATAGTGGAAAGACTATAGTGGAAAGACTGTAGTGGACCGAATAAAGTGGAGACTATAGTGGAAAGACTAAAGTGGAAGGACTAAAGTGGACAGATAATAGTGGAAAGACTAAAGTGGAAAGACTGTAGTGGACAGAATCAAGTGGAGACTATAGTGGAAAGACTAAAGTGGAAAGACTAAAGTGGACAGACTATAGTGGAAAGACTATAGTGGAAAGACTGTAGTGGACAGAATAAAGTGGAGACTTTAGTGGTGAGACTAAAGTGGAAAGACTAGAGTGGACAGACTATAGTGGAAAGACTGAAGTGGACAGACTAAAGTGGACAGAGAATAGTGGAAAGACTAAAGTGGACAGACTAAAATGGAAAGACTATAGTGGAAAGACTGTAGTGGACAAAATAAAGTGGAGACTATAGTGGAAAGACTAAAGTGGACAGAGAATAGTGGAAAGACTAAAGTGGAAAGACTGTAGTGGACAGAATAAAGTGGAGACTACAGTGGAAAGACTAAAGTGGAAAGACTAAACTGGACAGACTATAGTGGAGAGACTATAGTGGAAAGACTGTAGTGGACAGAATAAAGTGGAGACTATAATGGAAAGACTGTAGTGGACAGAATAGTGGAGACTATAGTGGAAAGACTAAGTGGAAAGACTAAAGTGGACAGACTATAGTGGAAAGACTGAAGTGGAAAGACTAAACTGGACAGACTATAGTGGAGAGACTATAGTGGAAAGACTGTAGTGGACAGAATATAGTGGAGCCTAAATTGGAAAGACTGTAGTGGACAGAATAGTGGAGACTATAGTGGAAAGACTAAGTGGAAAGACTAAAGTGGACAGACTATAGTGGAAAGACTGAAGTGGAAAGACTCAGTGGACAGACTAAAGTGTACACACTGAAATGGACAGAATAAAGTGGAAAGACAAAAGTGAAAAGACTAAAGTGGATAGACTATAATGGAAAGACTAAAGTGGGCAGACTAAAGTGGAAAGACTAAAGCGGACAGACTATAGTGGAAAGACTGAAGTGGAAAGACTCAGTGGACAGACTAAAGTGTACAAACTGAAATGGACAGAATAAAGTGGAAAGACTAAAGTGGACAGACTATAGTGGAAAGACTATAGTGGAAAGACTGTAGTGGACAAAATAAAGTGGAGACTATAGTGGAAAGACTAAAGTGGACAGCGAATAGTGGAAAGACTAAAGTGGACAGACTATAGTGGAAAGACTAAAGTAGAAAAACTAAAGTGGAAAGACTAAAGTGGACAGACTATAGTGGAAAGACTATAGTGGAAAGACTGTAGTGGACAGAATAAAGTGGAGACTATAGTGGAAAGACTAAAGTGGACAGAGAATAGTGGAAAGACTAAAGTGGACAGACTAAAATGGAAAGACTATAGTGGAAAGACTGTAGTGGACAAAATAAAGTGGAGACTATAGTGGAAAGACTAAAGTGGACAGAGAATAGTGGAAAGACTAAAGTGGAAAGACTGTAGTGGACAGAATAAAGTGGAGACTACAGTGGAAAGACTAAAGTGGAAAGACTAAACTGGACAGACTATAGTGGAGAGACTATAGTGGAAAGACTGTAGTGGACAGAATAAAGTGGAGACTATAATGGAAAGACTAAAGTGGACAGAGAGTATTGGAAAGACTAAAGTGGAAAGACTGTAGTGGACAGAATAAAGTTGAGACTATAGTGGAAAGACTGAAGTGGAAAGACTCAGTGGACGGACTAAAGTGTACACACTGAAGTGGACAGAATAAAGTGGAAAGACTAAAGTGGAAAGATTAAAGTGGACAGACTATAGTGGAAAGAATAAAGTTGACAGACTAAAGTGGAAAGATTAAAGTGGAAAGACTAAAGTGGAAAGACTAAAGTGGACAGACTATAGTGGAAAGACTAAAGTGGACAGACTAAAGTGGAAAGATTAAAGTGGAAAGACTAAAGTGGACAGACTATAGTGAAAAGACTATATTGGAAAGACTGTAGTGGACAGAACAAAGTGGAGACTATAGTGGACAGACTAAAGTGGAAAGTCTAAAGTGGACAGAGAATAGTGGAAAGACTAAAGTGGACAGACTATAGTGGAAAGACTAAAGTGGACAGACTAAAGTGGAAAGACTAAAGTGGAAAGACTAAAGTGGACAGACTATAGTGGAAAGACTATAGTGGAAAGACTGTAGTGGACAGAATAAAGTGGAGAGTATAGTGGAAAGACTAAAGTGGAAAGAGAATATTGGAAAGACTAAAGTGGACAGACTATAGTGGAAAGACTATAGTGGAAAGACTGTAGTGGACAGAATAAAGTGGAGACTATAGTGGAAAGACTAAAGTAGACAGAGAATAGTGGAAAGACTAAAGTGGAAAGACTGTAGAGGACAAAATAAAGTGGAGACTATAGTGGAAAGACTAAAGTGGAAAGACTAAAGTGGACAGACTATATTGGAAAGACTATAGTGGAAAGACTGTAGTGGACGGAATAAAGTGGAGACTATAGTGGAAAGACTAAAGTGGACAGAGAGTAGTGGAAAGACTAAAGTGGACAGACTATAGTGGAAAGACTATAGTGGAAAGACTGTAGTGGACAGAATAAAGTGGAGACTATAGTGGAAAGACTAAAGTGGACAGAGAATAGTGGAAAGACTAAAGTGGACAGACTATATTGGAAAGACTAAAGTGGAAAGACTAAAGTGGATAGACTATAGTGGAAAGAATAAGTGGACAGACTAAAGTGGAAAAACTAAAGTGGAAAGACTAAAGTGGACAGACTATAGTGGAAAGACTATAGTGGAAAGACTGTAGTGGACAGAATAAGTGGAGACTATAGTGGACAGAATAAAGTGGAAAGACTAAAGTGGAAAGACTAAAGTGGATAGAGAATAGTGGAAAGACTAAAGTGGGCAGACTATAGTGGAAATACTAAAGTGGAAAAACTAAAGTGGAAAGACTAAAGTGGACAGACTATAGTGGAAAGACTATAGTGGAAAGACTGTAGTGGACAGAATAAAGTGGAGACTATAGTGGAAAGACTAAAGTGGACAGCGAATAGTGGAAAGACTAAAGTGGACAGACTATAGTGGAAAGACTAAAGTGGAAAAACTAAAGTGGAAAGACTAAAGTGGACAGACTATAGTGGAAAGACTGTAGCGGACAGAATAAAGTGGAGACTATAGTGGAAAGACTAAAGTGGACAGAGAATAATGGAAAGACTAAAGTAGACAGACTATAATGGAAAGACTATAGTGGAAAGACTGTAGTGGACAGAATAAAGTGGAGACTATAGTGGAAAGACTAAAGTGGACAGAGAATAGTGGAAAGACTAAAGTGGAAAGACTGTAGTGGACAGAATAAAGTGGAGACTATAGTGGAAAGACTAAAGTGGAAAGACTAAAGTGGACAGACTATAGTGGAGAGACTATAGTGGAAAGACTGTAGTTGACAGAATAAAGTGGAGACTATAATGGAAAGACTAAAGTGGACAGAGAGTATTGGAAAGATGAAAGTGGAAAGACTGTAGTGGACAGAATAAAGTTGAGACGATAGTGGAAAGACTGAAGTGGAAAGACTCAGTGGACAGACTAAAGTGTACACACTGAAGTGGACAGAATAAAGTGGAAAGACTAAAGTGGAAAGACTAAAGTGGACAGACTATAGTGGAAAGACTAAAGTGGACAGACTAAAGTGGAAAGACTGTAGAGGACAAAATAAAGTGGAGACTATAGTGGAAAGACTAAAGTGGAAAGACTAAAGTGGACAGACTATATTGGAAAGACTATAGTGGAAAGACTGTAGTGGACGGAATAAAGTGGAGACTATAGTGGAAAGACTAAAATGGACAGAGAATAGTGGAAAGACTAAAGTGGACAGACTATAGTGGAAAGACTATAGTGGAAAGACTGTAGGGGACAGAATAAAGTGGAGACTATAGTGGAAAGACTAAAGTGGACAGAGAATAGTGGAAAGACTAAAGTGGACAGACTATATTGGAAAGACTAAAGTGGAAAGACTAAAGTGGATAGACTATAGTGGAAAGAATAAGTGGACAGACTAAAGTGGAAAAACTAAAGTGGAAAGACTAAAGTGGACAGACTATAGTGGAAAGACTATAGTGGAAAGACTGTAGTGGACAGAATAAGTGGAGACTATAGTGGACAGAATAAAATGGAAAGACTAAAGTGGAAAGACTAAAGTGGATAGAGAATAGTGGAAAGACTAAAGTGGGCAGACTATAGTGGAAAGACTAAAGTGGAAAAACTAAAGTGGAAAGACTAAAGTGGACAGACTATAGTGGAAAGACTATAGTGGAAAGACTGTAGTGGACAGAATAAAGTGGAGACTATAGTGGAAAGACAAAAGTGGACAGCGAATAGTGGAAAGACTAAAGTGGACAGACTATAGTGGAAAGACTAAAGTGGAAAAACTAAAGTGGAAAGACTAAAGTGGACAGACTATAGTGGAAAGACTATAGTGGAAAGACTGTAGCGGACAGAATAAAGTGGAGACTATAGTGGAAAGACTAAAGTGGACAGAGAATATTGGAAAGACTAAAGTGGACAGACTATAATGGAAAGACTATAGTGGAAAGACTGTAGTGGACAGAATAAAGTGGAGACTATAGTGGAAAGACTAAAGTGGACAGAGAATAGTGGAAAGACTAAAGTGGAAAGACTGTAGTGGACAGAATAAAGTGGAGACTATAGTGGAAAGACTAAAGTGGAAAGACTAAAGTGGACAGACTATAGTGGAGAGACTATAGTGGAAAGACTGTAGTTGACAGAATAAAGTGGAGACTATAATGGAAAGACTAAAGTGGACAGAGAGTATTGGAAAGATGAAAGTGGAAAGACTGTAGTGGACAGAATAAAGTTGAGACTATAGTGGAAAGACTGAAGTGGAAAGACTCAGTGGACAGACTAAAGTGTACACACTGAAGTGGACAGAATAAAGTGGAAAGACTAAAGTGGAAAGACTAAAGTGGACAGACTATAGTGGAAAGACTAAAGTGGACAGACTAAAGTGGAAAGATTAAAGTGGAAAGACTAAAGTGGACAGACTATAGTGGAAAGACTATATTGGAAAGATTGTAGTGGACAGAATAAAGTGGAGACTATAGTGGAAAGACTAAAGTGGAAAGACTAAAGTGGACAGACTATAGTGGAAAGACTATAGTGGAAAGACTGTAGTGGACAGAATAAGTGG
This sequence comes from Branchinecta sandiegonensis, assembly GCA_030848855.1. Lineage (NCBI taxonomy): Eukaryota > Metazoa > Arthropoda > Branchiopoda > Anostraca > Branchinectidae > Branchinecta > Branchinecta sandiegonensis. The sequence goes on from JAUPMV010000181.1 coordinate 14,568, forward strand.
AGACTATCGTGGACAGAATAAAGAGGAAAGACTAAAGTGGAAAGACTAAAGTGGATAGAGAATAGTGGAAAGACTAAAGTGGACAGACTATAGTGGAAAGACTAAAGTGGAAAAACTAAAGTGGAAAGACTAAAGTGGACAGACTATAGTGGAAAGACTATAGTGGAAAGACTGTAGTGGACAGAATAAAGTGGAGACTATAGTTGAAAGACTAAAGTGGACAGAGAATAATGGAAAGACTAAAGTGGACAGACTATATTGGAAAGACTATAGTGGAAAGACTGTAGTGGACAGAATAAAGTGGAGACTATAGTGGAAAGACTAAAGTGGACAGAGAATAGTGGAAAGACTAAAGTGGAAAGACTGTAGTGGACAGAATAAAGTGGAGACTATAGTGGAAAGACTAAAGTGGAAAGACTAAAGTGGACAGACTATAGTGGAGAGACTATAGTGGAAAGACTGTAGTGGACAGAATGAAGTGGAGACTATAATGGAAAGACTAAAGTGGACAGAGAGTATTGGAAAGATTAAAGTGGAAAGACTGTAGTGGACAGAATAAAGTTGACACTATAGTGGAAAGACTGAAGTGGAAAGATTAAAGTGGAAAGACTAAAGTGGACAGACTATAGTGGAAAGACTATACTGGAAAGACTGTAGTGGACAGAATAAAGTGGAGATTATAGTGGAAAGACTAAAGTGGAAAGACTAAAGTGGACAGAGAATAGTGGAAAGACTAAAGTGGACAGACTAAAGTGGACAGACTATAGTGGAAAGACTATAGTGGAAAGACTGTAGTGGCCAGAATAAAGTGGAGACTTTAGTGGTGAGACTAAAGTGGAAAGACTAGAGTGGACAGACTATAGTGGAAAGACAGAAGTGGACAGACTAAAGTGGAAAAACTAAAGTGGAAAGACTAAAGTGGACAGACTATAGTGGAAAGACTATAGTGGAATGACTCTAGTGGACAGAATAAAGTGGAGACTATAGTGGAAAGACTAAAGTGGACAGAGAATAGTGGAAAGACTAAAGTGGACAGACTAAAGTGGAAAGACTAAAGTGGAAAAACTAAAGTGGAAAGACTAAAGTGGACAGACTATAGTGGAAAGACTATAGTGGAAAGACTGTAGACAGACAGAATAAAGTGGAGACTATAATGGAAAGACTAAAGTGGACAGAGAGTATTGGAAAGATGAAAGTGGAAAGACTGTAGTGGACAGAATAAAGTTGAGACTATAGTGGAAAGACTGAAGTGGAAAGACTCAGTGGACAGACTAAAGTGTACACACTGAAGTGGACAGAATAAAGTGGAAAGACTAAAGTGGAAAGACTAAAGTGGACAGACTATAGTGGAAAGACTAAAGTGGACAGACTAAAGTGGAAAGATTAAAGTGGAAAGACTAAAGTGGACAGACTATAGTGGAAAGACTATATTGGAAAGATTGTAGTGGACAGAATAAAGTGGAGACTATAGTGGAAAGACTAAAGTGGAAAGACTAAAGTGGACAGACTATAGTGGAAAGACTATAGTGGAAAGACTGTAGTGGACAGAATAAGTGGAGACTATCGTGGACAGAATAAAGAGGAAAGACTAAAGTGGAAAGACTAAAGTGGATAGAGAATAGTGGAAAGACTAAAGTGGACAGACTATAGTGGAAAGACTAAAGTGGAAAAACTAAAGTGGAAAGACTAAAGTGGACAGACTATAGTGGAAAGACTATAGTGGAAAGACTGTAGTGGACAGAATAAAGTGGAGACTATAGTTGAAAGACTAAAGTGGACAGAGAATAATGGAAAGACTAAAGTGGACAGACTATATTGGAAAGACTATAGTGGAAAGACTGTAGTGGACAGAATAAAGTGGAGACTATAGTGGAAAGACTAAAGTGGACAGAGAATAGTGGAAAGACTAAAGTGGAAAGACTGTAGTGGACAGAATAAAGTGGAGACTATAGTGGAAAGACTAAAGTGGAAAGACTAAAGTGGACAGACTATAGTGGAGAGACTATAGTGGAAAGACTGTAGTGGACAGAATGAAGTGGAGACTATAATGGAAAGACTAAAGTGGACAGAGAGTATTGGAAAGATTAAAGTGGAAAGACTGTAGTGGACAGAATAAAGTTGACACTATAGTGGAAAGACTGAAGTGGAAAGATTAAAGTGGAAAGACTAAAGTGGACAGACTATAGTGGAAAGACTATACTGGAAAGACTGTAGTGGACAGAATAAAGTGGAGATTATAGTGGAAAGACTAAAGTGGAAAGACTAAAGTGGACAGAGAATAGTGGAAAGACTAAAGTGGACAGACTAAAGTGGACAGACTATAGTGGAAAGACTATAGTGGAAAGACTGTAGTGGCCAGAATAAAGTGGAGACTTTAGTGGTGAGACTAAAGTGGAAAGACTAGAGTGGACAGACTATAGTGGAAAGACAGAAGTGGACAGACTAAAGTGGAAAAACTAAAGTGGAAAGACTAAAGTGGACAGACTATAGTGGAAAGACTATAGTGGAATGACTCTAGTGGACAGAATAAAGTGGAGACTATAGTGGAAAGACTAAAGTGGACAGAGAATAGTGGAAAGACTAAAGTGGACAGACTAAAGTGGACAGACTATAGTGGAAAGACTATAGTGGAAAGACTTTAGTGGCCAGAATAAAGTGGAGACTTTAGTGGTGAGACTAAAGTGGAAAGACTAGAGTGGACAGACTATAGAGGAAAGACTAAAGTGGACAGACTAAAGTGGAAAGATTAAAGTGGAAAGACTAAAGTAGACAGACTATAGTGAAAAGACTATATTAGAAAGACTGTAGTGGACAGAACAAAGTGGAAACTATAGTGGACAGACTAAAGTGGAAAGTCTAAAGTGGACAGAGAATAGTGGAAAGACTAAAGTGGACAGACTATAGTGGAAAGACTAAAGTGGACAGACTAAAGTGGAAAGACTAAAGTGGAAAGACTAAAGTGGACAGACTATAGTGGAAAGACTATAGTGGAAAGACTGTAGTGGACAGAATAAAGTGGAGAGTATAGTGGAAAGACTAAAGTGGAAAGAGAATATTGGAAAGACTAAAGTGGACAGACTATAGTGGAAAGACTATAGTGGAAAGACTGTAGTGGACAGAATAAAGTGGAGACTATAGTGGAAAGACTAAAGTAGACAGAGAATAGTGGAAAGACTAAAGTGGAAAGACTGTAGAGGACAAAATAAAGTGGAGACTATAGTGGAAAGACTAAAGTGGAAAGACTAAAGTGGACAGACTAGATTGGAAAGACTATAGTGGAAAGACTGTAGTGGACGGAATAAAGTGGAGACTATAGTGGAAAGACTAAAGTGGACAGAGAATAGTGGAAAGACTAAAGTGGACAGACTATAGTGGAAAGACTATAGTGGAAAGACTGTAGTGGACAGAATAAAGTGGAGACTATAGTGGAAAGACTAAAGTGGACAGAGAATAGTGGAAAGACTAAAGTGGACAGACTATATTGGAAAGACTAAAGTGGAAAGACTAAAGTGGATAGACTATAGTGGAAAGAATAAGTGGACAGACTAAAGTGGAAAAACTAAAGTGGAAAGACTAAAGTGGACAGACTATAGTGGAAAGACTATAGTGGAAAGACTGTAGTGGACAGAATAAGTGGAGACTATAGTGGACAGAATAAAGTGGAAATACTAAAGTGGAAAGACTAAAGTGGATAGAGAATAGTGGAAAGACTAAAGTGGGCAGACTATAGTGGAAATACTAAAGTGGAAAAACTAAAGTGGAAAGACTAAAGTGGACAGACTATAGTGGAAAGACTATAGTGGAAAGACTGTAGTGGACAGAATAAAGTGGAGACTATAGTGGAAAGACTAAAGTGGACAGCGAATAGTGGAAAGACTAAAGTGGACAGACTATAGTGGAAAGACTAAAGTGGAAAAACTAAAGTGGAAAGACTAAAGTGGACAGACTATAGTGGAAAGACTATAGTGGAAAGACTGTAGCGGACAGAATAAAGTGGAGACTATAGTGGAAAGACTAAAGTGGACAGAGAATAATGGAAAGACTAAAGTGGACAGACTATAATGGAAAGACTATAGTGGAAAGACTGTAGTGGACAGAATAAAGTGGAGACTATAGTGGAAAGACTAAAGTGGACAGAGAATAGTGGAAAGACTAAAGTGGAAAGACTGTAGTGGACAGAATAAAGTGGAGACTATAGTGGAAAGACTAAAGTGGAAAGACTAAAGTGGACAGACTATAGTGGAGAGACTATAGTGGAAAGACTGTAGTTGACAGAATAAAGTGGAGACTATAATGGAAAGACTAAAGTGGACAGAGAGTATTGGAAAGATGAAAGTGGAAAGACTGTAGTGGACAGAATAAAGTTGAGACTATAGTGGAAAGACTGAAGTGGAAAGACTCAGTGGACAGACTAAAGTGTACACACTGAAGTGGACAGAATAAAGTGGAAAGACTAAAGTGGAAAGACTAAAGTGGACAGACTATAGTGGAAAGACTAAAGTGGACAGACTAAAGTGGAAAGACTGTAGAGGACAAAATAAAGTGGAGACTATAGTGGAAAGACTAAAGTGGAAAGACTAAAGTGGACAGACTATATTGGAAACTATAGTGGAAAGACTGTAGTGGACGGAATAAAGTGGAGACTATAGTGGAAAGACTAAAGTGGACAGAGAATAGTGGAAAGACTAAAGTGGACAGACTATAGTGGAAAGACTATAGTGGAAAGACTGTAGGGGACAGAATAAAGTGGAGACTATAGTGGAAAGACTAATGTGGACAGAGAATAGTGGAAAGACTAAAGTGGACAGACTATATTGGAAAGACTAAAGTGGAAAGACTAAAGTGGATAGACTATAGTGGAAAGAATAAGTGGACAGACTAAAGTGGAAAAACTAAAGTGGAAAGACTAAAGTGGACAGACTATAGTGGAAAGACTATAGTGGAAAGACTGTAGTGGACAGAATAAGTGGAGACTATAGTGGACAGAATAAAGTGGAAAGACTAAAGTGGAAAGACTAAAGTGGATAGAGAATAGTGGAAAGACTAAAGTGGGCAGACTATAGTGGAAAGACTAAAGTGGAAAAACTAAAGTGGAAAGACTAAAGTGGACAGACTATAGTGGAAAGACTATAGTGGAAAGACTGTAGTGGACAGAATAAAGTGGAGACTATAGTGGAAAGACTAAAATGGACAGCGAATAGTGGAAAGACTAAAGTGGACAGACTATAGTGGAAAGACTAAAGTGGAAAAACTAAAGTGGAAAGACTAAAGTGGACAGAAAATAGTGGAAAGACTATAGTGGAAAGACTGTAGCGGACAGAATAAAGTGGAGACTATAGTGGAAAGACTAAAGTGGACAGAGAATATTGGAAAGACTAAAGTGGACAGACTATAATGGAAAGACTATAGTGGAAAGACTGTAGTGGACAGAATAAAGTGGAGACTGTAGTGGAAAGACTAAAGTGGACAGAGAATAGTGGAAAGACTAAAGTGGAAAGACTGTAGTGGACAGAATAAAGTGGAGACTATAGTGGAAAGACTAAAGTGGAAAGACTAAAGTGGACAGACTATAGTGGAGAGACTATAGTGGAAAGACTGTAGTTGACAGAATAAAGTGGAGACTATAATGGAAAGACTAAAGTGGACAGAGAGTATTGGAAAGATGAAAGTGGAAAGACTGTAGTGGACAGAATAAAGTTGAGACTATAGTGGAAAGACTGAAGTGGAAAGACTCAGTGGACGGACTAAAGTGTACACACTGAAGTGGACAGAATAAAGTGGAAAGACTAAAGTGGAAAGACTAAAGTGGACAGACTATAGTGGAAAGACTAAAGTGGACAGACTAAAGTGGAAAGATTAAAGTGGAAAGACTAAAGTGGACAGACTATAGTGGAAAGACTATATTGGAAAGATTGTAGTGGACAGAATAAAGTGGAGACTATAGTGGAAAGACTAAAGTGGAAAGACTAAAGTGGACAGACTATAGTGGAAAGACTATAGTGGAAAGACTGTAGTGGACAGAATAAGTGGAGACTATAGTGGACAGAATAAAGAGGAAAGACTAAAGTGGAAAGACTAAAGTGGATAGAGAATAGTGGAAAGACTAAAGTGGACAGAGAATAATGGAAAGACTAAAGTGGACAGACTATATTGGAAAGACTATAGTGGAAAGACTGTAGTGGACAGAATAAAGTGGAGACTGTAGTGGAAAGACTAAAGTGGACAGAGAATAGTGGAAAGACTAAAGTGGAAAGACTGTAGTGGACAGAATAAAGTGGAGACTATAGTGGAAAGACTAAAGTGGAAAGACTAAAGTGGACAGACTATAGTGGAAAGACTATAGTGGAAAGACTGTAGTGGACAGAATAAAGTGGAGACTATAGTGGAAAGACTAAAGTGGACAGCGAATAGTGGAAAGACTAAAGTGGACAGACTATAGTGGAAAGACTATAGTGGAAAGACTGTAGTGGACAGAATAAAGTGGAGACTATAGTGGAAAGACCAAAGTGGACAGAGAATAATGGAAAGACTAAAGTGGACAGACTATATTGGAAAGACTATAGTGGAAAGACTGTAGTGGACAGAATAAAGTGGAGACTATAGTGGAAAGACTAAAGTGGACAGAGAATAGTGGAAAGACTAAAGTGGAAAGACTGTAGTGGACAGAATAAAGTGGAGACTATAGTGGAAAGACTAAAGTGGAAAGACTAAAGTGGACAGACTATAGTGGAGAGACTATAGTGGAAAGACTGTAGTGGACAGAATGAAGTGGAGACTATAATGGAAAGACTAAAGTGGACAGAGAGTATTGGAAAGATTAAAGTGGAAAGACTGTAGTGGACAGAATAAAGTTGACACTATAGTGGAAAGACTGAAGTGGAAAGATTAAAGTGGAAAGACTAAAGTGGACAGACTATAGTGGAAAGACTATACTGGAAAGACTGTAGTGGACAGAATAAAGTGGAGACTATAGTGGAAAGACTAAAGTGGAAAGACTAAAGTGGACAGAGAATAGTGGAAAGACTAAAGTGGACAGACTAAAGTGGACAGACTATAGTGGAAAGACTATAGTGGAAAGACTGTAGTGGCCAGAATAAAGTGGAGACTTTAGTGGTGAGACTAAAGTGGACAGACTATAGTGGAAAGACTATAGTGGAATGACTGTAGTGGACAGAATAAAGTGGAGACTATAGTGGAAAGACTAAAGTGGACAGACTAAAGTGGACAGACTATAGTGGAAAGACTATAGTGGAAAGACTTTAGTGGCCAGAATAAAGTGGAGACTTTAGTGGTGAGACTAAAGTGGAAAGACTAGAGTGGACAGACTATAGTGGAAAGACTAAAGTGGACAGACTAAAGTGGAAAGATTAAAGTGGAAAGACTAAAGTGGACAGACTATAGTGGAAAGACTATACTGGAAAGACTGTAGTGGACAGAATAAAGTGGAGACTATAGTGGAAAGACTAAAGTGGAAAGACTAAAGTGGACAGAGAATAGTGGAAAGACTAAAGTGGACAGACTAAAGTGGACAGACTAAAGTGAACAGACTATAGTGGAAAAACTATAGTGGAAAGACTGTAGTGGCCAGAATAAAGTGGAGACTTTAGTGGTGAGACTAAAGTGGAAAGACTAGAGTGGACAGACTATAGTGGAAAGACTGAAGTGGAAGGACTAAAGTGGAAAAACTAAAGTGGAAAGACTAAAGTGGACAGACTATAGTGGAAAGACTATAGTGGAAAGACTGTAGTGGACAGAATAAAGTGGAGACTATAGTGGAAAGACTAAAGTGGACAGAGAATGGTGGAAAGACTAAAGTAGACAGACTATAGTGGAAAGACTGTAGTGGACAGAATAAAGTGGAGACTATAGAGGAAAGACTAAAGTGGACAGAAAATAGTGGAAAGACTAAATTGGAAAGACTGTAGTGGACAGAATGGTGGAGACTATAGTGGAAAGACTAAAGTGGAAAGACTAAAGTGGACAGACTATAGTGGAAAGACTGAAGTGGAAAGACTCAGTGGACAGACTAAAGTGTACACACTGAAATGGACAGAATAAAGTGGAAAGACTAAAGTGGACAGACTATAGTGGAAAGACTATAGTGGAAAGACTGTAGTGGACAGAATTAAGCGGAGACTATAGTGGAAAGACTAAAGTGGACAGCGAATAGTGGAAAGACTAAAGTGGACAGACTATAGTGGAAAGACTAAAGTAGAAAAACTAAAGTGGAAAGACTAAAGTGGACAGACTATAGTGGAAAGACTATAGTGGAAAGATTGTAGTGGACAGAATAAAGTGGAGACTATAGTGGAAAGACAAAAGTGGAGAGAATAGTGGAAAGACTAAAGTGGACAGACTATAATGGAAAGACTATAGTGGAAAGACTGTAGTGGACAGAATAAAGTGGAGACTATAGTGGAAAGACTAAAGTGGACAGAGAATAGTGGAAAGACTAAAGTGGAAAGACTGTAGTGGACAGAATAAAGTGGAGACTATAGTCGAAAGACTAAAGTGGAAAGACTAAAGTGGGCAGACTATAGTGGAGAGACTATAGTGGAAAGACTGTAGTGGACAGAATAAAGTGGAGACTATAATGGAAAGACTAAAGTGGACAGAGAGTATTGGAAAGACTAAAGTGGACAGACTAAAGTGGACAGACTATAGTGGAAAGACTATAGTGGAAAAACTTTAGTGGCCAGAATATAGTGGAGACTTTAGTGGTGAGACTAAAGTGGAAAGACTAGAGTGGACAGACTATAGTGGAAAGACTAAAGTGGACAGACTATAGTGGAAAGACTATAGTGGAAAGACTGTAGTGGACAGAATAAAGTGGAGACTATAGTGGAAAGACTAAAGTGGACAGAGAATAGTGGAAAGACTAAAGTGGACAGACTAAAGTGGACAGACTATAGTGGAAATACTATAGTGGAAAGACTTTAGTGGCCAGAATAAAGTGGAGACTTTAGTGGTGAGACTAAAGTGGAAAGACTAGAGTGGACAGACTATAGTGGAAAGACTAAAGTGGACAGACTAAAGTGGAAAGATTGAAGTGGAAAGACTAAAGTGGACAGACTATAGTGGAAAGACTATACTGGAAAGACTGTAGTGGACAGAATAAAGTGGAGACTATAGTGGAAAGACTAAAGTGGAAAGACTAAAGTGGACAGAGAATAGTGGAAAGACTAAAGTGGACAGACTAAAGTGGACAGACTAAAGTGGACAGACTATAGTGGAAAGACTATAGTGGAAAGACTGTAGTGGCCAGAATAAAGTGGAGACTTTAGTGGTGAGACTAAAGTGGAAAGACTAGAGTGGACAGACTATAGTGGAAAGACTGAAGTGGACAGACTAAAGTGGAAAAACTAAAGTGGAAAGACTAAAGTGGACAGACTATAGTGGAAAGACTATAGTGGAAAGACTGTAGTGGACAGAATAAAGTGGAGACTATAGTGGAAAGACTAAAGTGGACAGAGAATGGTGGAAAGACTAAAGTAGACAGACTATAGTGGAAAGACTGTAGTGGACAGAATAAAGTGGAGACTATAGTGGAAAGACTAAAGTGGACAGAAAATAGTGGAAAGACAAAATTGGAAAGACTGTAGTGGACAGAATAGTGGAGACTATAGTGGAAATACTAAAGTGGAAAGACTAAAGTGGACAGACTATAGTGGAAAGACTGAAGTGGAAAGACTCAGTGGACAGACTAAAGTGTGCACACTGAAATGGACAGAATAAAGTGGAAAGACTAAAGTGAAAAGACTAAAGTGGATAGACTATAATGGAAAGACTAAAGTGGACAGACTAAAGTGGAAAGACTAAAGTGGACAGACTATAGTGGAAAGACTGAAGTGGAAAGACTCAGTGGACAGACTAAAGTGTACACACTGAAATGGACAGAATAAAGTGGAAAGACTAAAGTGGACAGACTATAGTGGAAAGACTATAGTGGAAAGACTGTAGTGGACAGAATTAAGTGGAGACTATAGTGGAAAGACTAAAGTGGACAGCGAATAGTGGAAAGACTAAAGTGGACAGACTATAGTGGAAAGACTAAAGTAAAAAAACTAAAGTGGAAAGACTAAAGTGGACAGACTATAGTGGAAAGACTATAGTGGAAAGACTGTAGTGGACAGAATAAAGTGGAGACTATAGTGGAAAGACTAAAGTGGACAGAGAATAGTGGAAAGACTAAAGTGGACAGACTATAATGGAAAGACTATAGTGGAAAGACTGTAGTGGACAGAATAAAGTGGAGACTATAGTGGAAAGACTAAAGTGGACAGAGAATAGTGGAAAGACTAAAGTGGAAAGGCTGTAGTGGACAGAATAAAGTGGAGACTATAGTGGAAAGACTAAAGTGGAAAGACTAAAGTGGACAGACTATAGTGGAGAGACTATAGTGGAAAGACTGTAGTGGACAGAATAAAGTGGAGACTATAATGGAAAGACTAAAGTGGACAGAGAGTATTGGAAAGACTAAAGTGGAAAGACTGTAGTGGACAGAATAAAGTTGAGACTATAGTGGAAAGACTGAAGTGGAAAGACTCAGTGGACAGACTAAAGTGTACACACTGAAGTGGACAGAATAAAGTGGAAAGACTAAAGTGGAAAGACTAAAGTGGACAGACTATAGTGGAAAGAATAAAGTTGACACATTAAAGTGGAAAGATTAAAGTGGAAAGACTAAAGTGGAAAGACTAAAGTGGACAGACTATAGTGGAAAGACTAAAGTGGACAGACTAAAGTGGAAAGATTAAAGTGGAAAGACTAAAGTGGACAGACTATAGTGAAAAGACTATATTGGAAAGACTGTAGTGGACAGAACAAAGTGGAGACTATAGTGGAAAGACTAAAGTGGAAAGTCTAAAGTGGACAGAGAATAGTGGAAAGACTAAAGTGGACAGACTATAGTGGAAAGACTAAAGTGGACAGACTAAAGTGGAAAGACTAAAGTGGAAAGACTAAAGTGGACAGACTATAGTGGAAAGACTATAGTGGAAAGACTAAAGTGGAAAAACTAAAGTGGAAAGACTAAAGTGGACAGACTATAGTGAAAAGACTATAGTGGAAAGACTGTAGTGGACAGAATAAAGTGGAGACTATAGTGGAAAGACTAAAGTGGACAGAGAATAATGGAAAGACTAAAGTGGACAGACTATAATGGAAAGACTATAGTGGAAAGACTGTAGTGGACAGAATAAAGTGGAGACTATAGTGGAAAGACTAAAGTGGACAGAGAATAGTGGAAAGACTAAAGTGGAAAGACTGTAGTGGACAGAATAAAGTGGAGACTATAGTGGAAAGACTAATGTGGAAAGACTAAAGTGGACAGACTATAGTGGAGAGACTATAGTGGAAAGACTGTAGTGGACAGAATAAAGTGGAGACTATAATGGAAAGACTAAAGTGGACAGAGAGTATTGGAAAAATTAAAGTGGAAAGACTGTAGTGGACAGAATAAAGTTGAGACTATAGTGGAAAGACTGAAGTGGAAAGACTCAGTGGACAGACTAAAGTGTACACACTGAAGTGGACAGAATAAAGTGGAAAGACTAAAGTGGAAAGACTAAAGTGGACAGACTATAGTGGAAAGACTAAAGTGGACAGACTAAAGTGGAAAGATTAAAGTGGAAAGACTAAAGTGGACAGACTATAGTGGAAAGACTATATTGGAAAGACTGTAGTGGACAGAATAAAGTGGAGACTATAGTGGAAAGACTAAAGTGGAAAGACTAAAGTGGACAGAGAATAGTGGAAAGACTAAAGTGGACAGACTATAGTGGAAAGACTAAAGTGGACAGACTAAAGTGGAAAGACTAAAGTGGACAGACTATAGTGGAAAGACTATAGTGGAAAGACTGTAGTGGACAGAATAAAGTGGAGACTATAGTGGAAAGACTAAAGTAGACAGAGAATAGTGGAAAGACTAAAGTGGAAAGACTGTAGAGGACAAAATAAAGTGGAGACTATAGTGGAAAGACTAAAGTGGAAAGACTAAAGTGGACAGACTATATTGGAAAGACTATAGTGGAAAGACTGTAGTGGACGGAATAAAGTGGAGACTATAGTGGAAAGACTAAAGTGGACAGAGAATAGTGGAAAGACTAAAGTGGACAGAGTATTGTGGAAAGACTATAGTGGAAAGACTATAGTGGAAAGAATAAAATGGAGACTATAGTCGAAAGACTAAAGTGGACAGAGAATAGTGGAAAGACTAAAGTGGACAGACTATATTGGAAAGACTAAAGTGGAAAGACTGTAGTGGACAGAATAAAGTGGAGACTATCGTCGAAAGACTAAAGTGGACAGAGAATAGTGGAAAGACTATATTGGAAAGACTATAGTGGAAAGACTATAGTGGAAAGACTGTAGTGGACAGAATAAAGTGGAGACTATCGTCGAAAGACTAAAGTGGACAGAGAATAGTGGAAAGACTAAAGTGGACAGACTATATTGGAAAGACTAAAGTGGAAAGACTAAAGTGGATAGACTATAGTGGAAAGAATAAATTGACAGACTAAAGTGGAAAAACTAAAGTGGAAAGACTAAAGTGGACAGACTATAGTGGAAAGACTATAGTGGAAAGACTTTAGTGGACAGAATAAGTGGAGACTATAGTGGACAGAATAAAGTGGAAAGACTAAAGTGGAAAGACTAAAGTGGATAGAGAATAGTGGAAAGACTAAAGTGGACAGACTATAGTGGAAAGACTAAAGTGGAAAAACTAAAGTGGAAAGACTAAAGTGGACAGACTATAGTGAAAAGACTATAGTGGAAAGACTGTAGTGGACAGAATAAAGTGGAGACTATAGTGGAAAGACTAAAGTGGACAGAGAATAATGGAAAGACTAAAGTGGACAGACTATAATGGAAAGACTATAGTGGAAAGACTGTAGTGGACATAATAAAGTGGAGACTATAGTGGAAAGACTAAAGTGGACAGAGAATAGTGGAAAGACTAAAGTGGAAAGACTGTAGTGGACAGAATAAAGTGGAGACTATAGTGGAAAGACTAAAGTGGGAAGACTAAAGTGGACAGACTATAGTGGAGAGACTATAGTGGAAAGACTGTGGTGGACAGAATAAAGTGGAGACTATAATGGAAAGACTAAAGTGGACAGTGAGTATTGGAAAGATTAAAGTGGAAAGACTGTAGTGGTCAGAATTAAGTTGAGACTATAGTGGAAAGACTGAAGTGGAAAGACTCAGTGGACAGACTAAAGTGTACACACTGAAGTGGACAGAATAAAGTGGAAAGACTAAAGTGGAAAGACTAAAGTGGACAGACTATAGTGGAAAGACTAAAGTGGACAGACTAAAGTGGAAAGATTAAAGTGGAAAGACTAAAGTGTACAGACTATAGTGGAAAGACTATATTGGAAAGACTGTAGTGGACAGAATAAAGTGGAGACTATAGTGGAAAGACTAAAGTGGACAGAGAATAGTGGAAAGACTAAAGTGGACAGACTATAGTGGAAAGACTAAAGTGGACAGACTAAAGTGGAAAGACTAAAGTGGACAGACTATAGTGGAAAGACTATAGTGGAAAGACTGTAGTGGACAGAATAAAGTGGAGACTATAGTGGAAAGACTAAAGTAGACAGAGAATAGTGGAAAGACTAAAGTGGAAAGACTGTAGAGGACAAAATAAAGTGGAGACTATAGTGGAAAGACTAAAGTGGAAAGACTAAAGTGGACAGACTATATTGGAAAGACTATAGTGGAAAGACTGTAGTGGACGGAATAAAGTGGAGACTATAGTGGAAAGACTAAAGTGGACAGAGAATAGTGGAAAGACTAAAGTGGACAGAGTATTGTGGAAAGACTATAGTGGAAAGACTGTAGTGGACAGAATAAAATGGAGACTATTGTCGAAAGACTAAAGTGGACAGAGAATAGTGGAAAGACTAAAGTGGACAGACTATATTGGAAAGACTAAAGTGGAAAGACTAAAAGGGATAGACTAAAGGGGAAAGAATAAGTGGACAGACTAAAGTGGAAAAACTAAAGTGGAAAGACTAAAGTGGACAGACTATAGTGGAAAGACTATAGTGGAAAGACTGTAGTGGACAGAATAAGTGGAGACTATAGTGGACAGAATAAAGTGGAAAGACTAAAGTGGAAAGACTAAAGTGGATAGACTATAGTGGAAAGTCTATAGTGGAAAGACTTTAGTGGACATAATAAAGTGGAAAGATTAATGTGGAAAGACTAAAGTGGACAGACTATAGTGAAAAGACTATATTGGAAAGACTGTAGTGGACAGAACAAAGTGGAGACTATAGTGGAAAGACTATATTGGAAAGACTGTAGTGGACAGAATAAAGTGGAGACTATAGTGGAAAGACTAAAGTGGACAGAGAATGGTGGAAAGACTAAAGTAGACAGACTATAGTGGAAAGACTGTAGTGGACAGAATAAAGTGGAGACTATAGTGGAAAGACTAAAGTGGACAGAAAATAGTGGAAAGACTGAATTGGAAAGATTGTAGTGGACAGAATAGTGGAGACTATAGTGGAAAGATTAAAGTGGAAAGACTGTAGTGGACAGAATAAAGTTGACACTATAGTGGAAAGACTGAAGTGGAAAGATTAAAGTGGAAAGACTAAAGTGGACAGACTATAGTGGAAAGACTATACTGGAAAGACTGTAGTGGACAGAATAAAGTGGAGACTATAGTGGAAAGACTAAAGTGGAAAGACTAAAGTGGACAGAGAATAGTGGAAAGACTAAAGTGGACAGACTAAAGTGGACAGACTATAGTGGAAAGACTATAGTGGAAAGACTGTAGTGGCCAGAATAAAGTGGAGACTTTAGTGGTGAGACTAAAGTGGACAGACTATAGTGGAAAGACTATAGTGGAATGACTGTAGTGGACAGAATAAAGTGGAGACTATAGTGGAAAGACTAAAGTGGACAGACTAAAGTGGACAGACTATAGTGGAAAGACTATAGTGGAAAGACTTTAGTGGCCAGAATAAAGTGGAGACTTTAGTGGTGAGACTAAAGTGGAAAGACTAGAGTGGACAGACTATAGTGGAAAGACTAAAGTGGACAGACTAAAGTGGAAAGATTAAAGTGGAAAGACTAAAGTGGACAGACTATAGTGGAAAGACTATACTGGAAAGACTGTAGTGGACAGAATAAAGTGGAGACTATAGTGGAAAGACTAAAGTGGAAAGACTAAAGTGGACAGAGAATAGTGGAAAGACTAAAGTGGACAGACTAAAGTGGACAGACTAAAGTGAACAGACTATAGTGGAAAAACTATAGTGGAAAGACTGTAGTGGCCAGAATAAAGTGGAGACTTTAGTGGTGAGACTAAAGTGGAAAGACTAGAGTGGACAGACTATAGTGGAAAGACTGAAGTGGAAGGACTAAAGTGGAAAAACTAAAGTGGAAAGACTAAAGTGGACAGACTATAGTGGAAAGACTATAGTGGAAAGACTGTAGTGGACAGAATAAAGTGGAGACTATAGTGGAAAGACTAAAGTGGACAGAGAATGGTGGAAAGACTAAAGTAGACAGACTATAGTGGAAAGACTGTAGTGGACAGAATAAAGTGGAGACTATAGAGGAAAGACTAAAGTGGACAGAAAATAGTGGAAAGACTAAATTGGAAAGACTGTAGTGGACAGAATGGTGGAGACTATAGTGGAAAGACTAAAGTGGAAAGACTAAAGTGGACAGACTATAGTGGAAAGACTGAAGTGGAAAGACTCAGTGGACAGACTAAAGTGTACACACTGAAATGGACAGAATAAAGTGGAAAGACTAAAGTGGACAGACTATAGTGGAAAGACTATAGTGGAAAGACTGTAGTGGACAGAATTAAGCGGAGACTATAGTGGAAAGACTAAAGTGGACAGCGAATAGTGGAAAGACTAAAGTGGACAGACTATAGTGGAAAGACTAAAGTAGAAAAACTAAAGTGGAAAGACTAAAGTGGACAGACTATAGTGGAAAGACTATAGTGGAAAGATTGTAGTGGACAGAATAAAGTGGAGACTATAGTGGAAAGACAAAAGTGGAGAGAATAGTGGAAAGACTAAAGTGGACAGACTATAATGGAAAGACTATAGTGGAAAGACTGTAGTGGACAGAATAAAGTGGAGACTATAGTGGAAAGACTAAAGTGGACAGAGAATAGTGGAAAGACTAAAGTGGAAAGACTGTAGTGGACAGAATAAAGTGGAGACTATAGTCGAAAGACTAAAGTGGAAAGACTAAAGTGGGCAGACTATAGTGGAGAGACTATAGTGGAAAGACTGTAGTGGACAGAATAAAGTGGAGACTATAATGGAAAGACTAAAGTGGACAGAGAGTATTGGAAAGACTAAAGTGGACAGACTAAAGTGGACAGACTATAGTGGAAAGACTATAGTGGAAAAACTTTAGTGGCCAGAATATAGTGGAGACTTTAGTGGTGAGACTAAAGTGGAAAGACTAGAGTGGACAGACTATAGTGGAAAGACTAAAGTGGACAGACTATAGTGGAAAGACTATAGTGGAAAGACTGTAGTGGACAGAATAAAGTGGAGACTATAGTGGAAAGACTAAAGTGGACAGAGAATAGTGGAAAGACTAAAGTGGACAGACTAAAGTGGACAGACTATAGTGGAAATACTATAGTGGAAAGACTTTAGTGGCCAGAATAAAGTGGAGACTTTAGTGGTGAGACTAAAGTGGAAAGACTAGAGTGGACAGACTATAGTGGAAAGACTAAAGTGGACAGACTAAAGTGGAAAGATTGAAGTGGAAAGACTAAAGTGGACAGACTATAGTGGAAAGACTATACTGGAAAGACTGTAGTGGACAGAATAAAGTGGAGACTATAGTGGAAAGACTAAAGTGGAAAGACTAAAGTGGACAGAGAATAGTGGAAAGACTAAAGTGGACAGACTAAAGTGGACAGACTAAAGTGGACAGACTATAGTGGAAAGACTATAGTGGAAAGACTGTAGTGGCCAGAATAAAGTGGAGACTTTAGTGGTGAGACTAAAGTGGAAAGACTAGAGTGGACAGACTATAGTGGAAAGACTGAAGTGGACAGACTAAAGTGGAAAAACTAAAGTGGAAAGACTAAAGTGGACAGACTATAGTGGAAAGACTATAGTGGAAAGACTGTAGTGGACAGAATAAAGTGGAGACTATAGTGGAAAGACTAAAGTGGACAGAGAATGGTGGAAAGACTAAAGTAGACAGACTATAGTGGAAAGACTGTAGTGGACAGAATAAAGTGGAGACTATAGTGGAAAGACTAAAGTGGACAGAAAATAGTGGAAAGACAAAATTGGAAAGACTGTAGTGGACAGAATAGTGGAGACTATAGTGGAAATACTAAAGTGGAAAGACTAAAGTGGACAGACTATAGTGGAAAGACTGAAGTGGAAAGACTCAGTGGACAGACTAAAGTGTGCACACTGAAATGGACAGAATAAAGTGGAAAGACTAAAGTGAAAAGACTAAAGTGGATAGACTATAATGGAAAGACTAAAGTGGACAGACTAAAGTGGAAAGACTAAAGTGGACAGACTATAGTGGAAAGACTGAAGTGGAAAGACTCAGTGGACAGACTAAAGTGTACACACTGAAATGGACAGAATAAAGTGGAAAGACTAAAGTGGACAGACTATAGTGGAAAGACTATAGTGGAAAGACTGTAGTGGACAGAATTAAGTGGAGACTATAGTGGAAAGACTAAAGTGGACAGCGAATAGTGGAAAGACTAAAGTGGACAGACTATAGTGGAAAGACTAAAGTAAAAAAACTAAAGTGGAAAGACTAAAGTGGACAGACTATAGTGGAAAGACTATAGTGGAAAGACTGTAGTGGACAGAATAAAGTGGAGACTATAGTGGAAAGACTAAAGTGGACAGAGAATAGTGGAAAGACTAAAGTGGACAGACTATAATGGAAAGACTATAGTGGAAAGACTGTAGTGGACAGAATAAAGTGGAGACTATAGTGGAAAGACTAAAGTGGACAGAGAATAGTGGAAAGACTAAAGTGGAAAGGCTGTAGTGGACAGAATAAAGTGGAGACTATAGTGGAAAGACTAAAGTGGAAAGACTAAAGTGGACAGACTATAGTGGAGAGACTATAGTGGAAAGACTGTAGTGGACAGAATAAAGTGGAGACTATAATGGAAAGACTAAAGTGGACAGAGAGTATTGGAAAGACTAAAGTGGAAAGACTGTAGTGGACAGAATAAAGTTGAGACTATAGTGGAAAGACTGAAGTGGAAAGACTCAGTGGACAGACTAAAGTGTACACACTGAAGTGGACAGAATAAAGTGGAAAGACTAAAGTGGAAAGACTAAAGTGGACAGACTATAGTGGAAAGAATAAAGTTGACACATTAAAGTGGAAAGATTAAAGTGGAAAGACTAAAGTGGAAAGACTAAAGTGGACAGACTATAGTGGAAAGACTAAAGTGGACAGACTAAAGTGGAAAGATTAAAGTGGAAAGACTAAAGTGGACAGACTATAGTGAAAAGACTATATTGGAAAGACTGTAGTGGACAGAACAAAGTGGAGACTATAGTGGAAAGACTAAAGTGGAAAGTCTAAAGTGGACAGAGAATAGTGGAAAGACTAAAGTGGACAGACTATAGTGGAAAGACTAAAGTGGACAGACTAAAGTGGAAAGACTAAAGTGGAAAGACTAAAGTGGACAGACTATAGTGGAAAGACTATAGTGGAAAGACTAAAGTGGAAAAACTAAAGTGGAAAGACTAAAGTGGACAGACTATAGTGAAAAGACTATAGTGGAAAGACTGTAGTGGACAGAATAAAGTGGAGACTATAGTGGAAAGACTAAAGTGGACAGAGAATAATGGAAAGACTAAAGTGGACAGACTATAATGGAAAGACTATAGTGGAAAGACTGTAGTGGACAGAATAAAGTGGAGACTATAGTGGAAAGACTAAAGTGGACAGAGAATAGTGGAAAGACTAAAGTGGAAAGACTGTAGTGGACAGAATAAAGTGGAGACTATAGTGGAAAGACTAATGTGGAAAGACTAAAGTGGACAGACTATAGTGGAGAGACTATAGTGGAAAGACTGTAGTGGACAGAATAAAGTGGAGACTATAATGGAAAGACTAAAGTGGACAGAGAGTATTGGAAAAATTAAAGTGGAAAGACTGTAGTGGACAGAATAAAGTTGAGACTATAGTGGAAAGACTGAAGTGGAAAGACTCAGTGGACAGACTAAAGTGTACACACTGAAGTGGACAGAATAAAGTGGAAAGACTAAAGTGGAAAGACTAAAGTGGACAGACTATAGTGGAAAGACTAAAGTGGACAGACTAAAGTGGAAAGATTAAAGTGGAAAGACTAAAGTGGACAGACTATAGTGGAAAGACTATATTGGAAAGACTGTAGTGGACAGAATAAAGTGGAGACTATAGTGGAAAGACTAAAGTGGAAAGACTAAAGTGGACAGAGAATAGTGGAAAGACTAAAGTGGACAGACTATAGTGGAAAGACTAAAGTGGACAGACTAAAGTGGAAAGACTAAAGTGGACAGACTATAGTGGAAAGACTATAGTGGAAAGACTGTAGTGGACAGAATAAAGTGGAGACTATAGTGGAAAGACTAAAGTAGACAGAGAATAGTGGAAAGACTAAAGTGGAAAGACTGTAGAGGACAAAATAAAGTGGAGACTATAGTGGAAAGACTAAAGTGGAAAGACTAAAGTGGACAGACTATATTGGAAAGACTATAGTGGAAAGACTGTAGTGGACGGAATAAAGTGGAGACTATAGTGGAAAGACTAAAGTGGACAGAGAATAGTGGAAAGACTAAAGTGGACAGAGTATTGTGGAAAGACTATAGTGGAAAGACTATAGTGGAAAGAATAAAATGGAGACTATAGTCGAAAGACTAAAGTGGACAGAGAATAGTGGAAAGACTAAAGTGGACAGACTATATTGGAAAGACTAAAGTGGAAAGACTGTAGTGGACAGAATAAAGTGGAGACTATCGTCGAAAGACTAAAGTGGACAGAGAATAGTGGAAAGACTATATTGGAAAGACTATAGTGGAAAGACTATAGTGGAAAGACTGTAGTGGACAGAATAAAGTGGAGACTATCGTCGAAAGACTAAAGTGGACAGAGAATAGTGGAAAGACTAAAGTGGACAGACTATATTGGAAAGACTAAAGTGGAAAGACTAAAGTGGATAGACTATAGTGGAAAGAATAAATTGACAGACTAAAGTGGAAAAACTAAAGTGGAAAGACTAAAGTGGACAGACTATAGTGGAAAGACTATAGTGGAAAGACTTTAGTGGACAGAATAAGTGGAGACTATAGTGGACAGAATAAAGTGGAAAGACTAAAGTGGAAAGACTAAAGTGGATAGAGAATAGTGGAAAGACTAAAGTGGACAGACTATAGTGGAAAGACTAAAGTGGAAAAACTAAAGTGGAAAGACTAAAGTGGACAGACTATAGTGAAAAGACTATAGTGGAAAGACTGTAGTGGACAGAATAAAGTGGAGACTATAGTGGAAAGACTAAAGTGGACAGAGAATAATGGAAAGACTAAAGTGGACAGACTATAATGGAAAGACTATAGTGGAAAGACTGTAGTGGACATAATAAAGTGGAGACTATAGTGGAAAGACTAAAGTGGACAGAGAATAGTGGAAAGACTAAAGTGGAAAGACTGTAGTGGACAGAATAAAGTGGAGACTATAGTGGAAAGACTAAAGTGGGAAGACTAAAGTGGACAGACTATAGTGGAGAGACTATAGTGGAAAGACTGTGGTGGACAGAATAAAGTGGAGACTATAATGGAAAGACTAAAGTGGACAGTGAGTATTGGAAAGATTAAAGTGGAAAGACTGTAGTGGTCAGAATTAAGTTGAGACTATAGTGGAAAGACTGAAGTGGAAAGACTCAGTGGACAGACTAAAGTGTACACACTGAAGTGGACAGAATAAAGTGGAAAGACTAAAGTGGAAAGACTAAAGTGGACAGACTATAGTGGAAAGACTAAAGTGGACAGACTAAAGTGGAAAGATTAAAGTGGAAAGACTAAAGTGTACAGACTATAGTGGAAAGACTATATTGGAAAGACTGTAGTGGACAGAATAAAGTGGAGACTATAGTGGAAAGACTAAAGTGGACAGAGAATAGTGGAAAGACTAAAGTGGACAGACTATAGTGGAAAGACTAAAGTGGACAGACTAAAGTGGAAAGACTAAAGTGGACAGACTATAGTGGAAAGACTATAGTGGAAAGACTGTAGTGGACAGAATAAAGTGGAGACTATAGTGGAAAGACTAAAGTAGACAGAGAATAGTGGAAAGACTAAAGTGGAAAGACTGTAGAGGACAAAATAAAGTGGAGACTATAGTGGAAAGACTAAAGTGGAAAGACTAAAGTGGACAGACTATATTGGAAAGACTATAGTGGAAAGACTGTAGTGGACGGAATAAAGTGGAGACTATAGTGGAAAGACTAAAGTGGACAGAGAATAGTGGAAAGACTAAAGTGGACAGAGTATTGTGGAAAGACTATAGTGGAAAGACTGTAGTGGACAGAATAAAATGGAGACTATTGTCGAAAGACTAAAGTGGACAGAGAATAGTGGAAAGACTAAAGTGGACAGACTATATTGGAAAGACTAAAGTGGAAAGACTAAAAGGGATAGACTAAAGGGGAAAGAATAAGTGGACAGACTAAAGTGGAAAAACTAAAGTGGAAAGACTAAAGTGGACAGACTATAGTGGAAAGACTATAGTGGAAAGACTGTAGTGGACAGAATAAGTGGAGACTATAGTGGACAGAATAAAGTGGAAAGACTAAAGTGGAAAGACTAAAGTGGATAGACTATAGTGGAAAGTCTATAGTGGAAAGACTTTAGTGGACATAATAAAGTGGAAAGATTAATGTGGAAAGACTAAAGTGGACAGACTATAGTGAAAAGACTATATTGGAAAGACTGTAGTGGACAGAACAAAGTGGAGACTATAGTGGAAAGACTATATTGGAAAGACTGTAGTGGACAGAATAAAGTGGAGACTATAGTGGAAAGACTAAAGTGGACAGAGAATGGTGGAAAGACTAAAGTAGACAGACTATAGTGGAAAGACTGTAGTGGACAGAATAAAGTGGAGACTATAGTGGAAAGACTAAAGTGGACAGAAAATAGTGGAAAGACTGAATTGGAAAGATTGTAGTGGACAGAATAGTGGAGACTATAGTGGAAAGACTAAAGTGGAAAGACTAAAGTGGACAGACTATAGTGGAAAGACTGAAGTGGAAAGACTCAGTGGACAGACTAAAGTGTACACACTGAAATGGACAGAATAAAGTGGAAAGACTAAAGTGAAAAGACTAAAGTGGATAGACTATAATGGAAAGACTAAAGTTAAAGTGGAAAGACTAAGGAAGACTAGTGGACAGACTATAGTGGAAAGACTGAAGTGGAAAGACTCAGTGGACAGACTAAAGTGTACACACTGAAATGGACAGAATAAAGTGGAAAGACTAAAGTGGACAGACTATAGTGGAAAGACTAAAGTGGACAGACTATAATGGAAAGACTATAGTGGAAAGACTGTAGTGGACAGAATAAAGTGGAGACTATAGTGGAAAGACTAAAGTGGACAGAGAATAGTGGAAAGACTAAAGTGGAAAGACTGTAGTGGACAGAATAAAGTGGAGACTATAGTGGAAAGACTAAAGTGGAAAGACTAAAGTGGACAGACTATAGTGGAGAGACTATAGTGGAAAGACTGTAGTGGACAGAATAAAGTGGAGACTATAATGGAAAGACTAAAGTGGACAGAGAGTATTGGAAAGACTAAAGTGGAAAGACTGTAGTGGACAGAATGAAGTTGAGACTATAGTGGAAAAGACTGAAGTGGAAAGACTCAGTGGACAGACTAAAGTGTACACACTGAAGTGGACAGAATAAAGTGGAAAGACTAAAGTGGAAAGACTAAAGTGGACAGACTGTAGTGGGAAGAATAAAGTTGACAGACTAAAGTGGAGAGATTAAAGTGGAAAGACTAAAGTGGAAAGACTAAAGTGGACAGACTAAGTGGAAAGACTAAAGTGGACAGACTAAAGTGGAAAGATTAATGTGGAAAGACTAAAGTGGACAGACTATAGTGAAAAGACTATATTGGAAAGACTGTAGTGGACAGAACAAAGTGGAGACTATAGTGGAAAGACTAAAGTGGAAAGTCTAAAGTGGACAGAGAATATTGGAAAGACTAAAGTGGACAGACTATAGTGGAAAGACTAAAGTGGACAGACTAAAGTGGAAAGACTAAAGTGGAAAGACTAAAGTGGACAGACTATAGTGGAAAGACTATAGTGGAAAGACTGTAGTGGACAGAATAAAGTGGAGAGTATAGTGGAAAGACTAAAGTGGACATAGAATAGTGGAAAGACTAAAGTGGACAAACTATAGTGGAAAGACTATAGTGGAAGACTGTAGTGGACAGAATAAAGTGGAGACTATAGTGGAAAGACTAAAGTAGACAGAGAATAGTGGAAAGACTAAAGTGGAAAGACTGTAGAGGACAAAATAAAGTGGAGACTATAGTGGAAGGACTAAAGTGGAAAGACTAAAGTGGATAGACTATATTGGAAAGACTATAGTGGAAAGACTGTAGTGGACGGAATAAAGTGGAGACTATAGTGGAAAGACTAAAGTGGACAGAGAATAGTGGAAAGACTAAAGTGGACAGACTATAGTGGGAAGACTATAGTGGAAAGACTGTAGTGGACAGAATAAAGTGGAGACTATAGTGGAAAGACTAAAGTGGACAGAGAATAGTGGACAGACTAAAGTGGACAGACTATATTGGAAAGACTAAAGTGGAAAGACTAAACTGGATAGACTATAGTGGAAAGAATAAGTGGACAGACTAAAGTGGAAAAACTAAAGTGGAAAGACTAAAGTGGACAGACTATAGTGGAAAGACTATAGTGGAAAGACTTTAGTGGACAGAATAAGTGGAGACTATAGTGGACAGAATAAAGTGGAAAGACTAAAGTGGAAAGACTAAAGTGGATAGAGAATAGTGGAAAGACTAAAGTGGACAGACTATAGTTGAAAGACTATAGTGGAAAAACTAAAGTGGAAAGACTAAGTGGATAGACTATAGTGGAAAGACTATAGTGGAAAGACTGTAGTGGACAGAATAAAGTGGAGACTATAGTGGAAAGACTAAAGTGGACAGCGAATAGTGGAAAGACTAAAGTGGACAGACTATAGTGGAAAGACTAAAGTGGACAGACTATAGTGGAAAGACTAAAGTGGAAAAACTAAAGTGGAAAGACTAAAGTGGACAGACTATAGTGGAAAGACTATAGTGGAAAGACTGAATAAAGTGGAGACTATAGTGGAAAGACTAAAGTGGACAGAGAATAATGGAAAGACTAAAGTGGACAGACTATAATGGGAAGACTACAGTGGAAAGACTGTAGTGGACAGAATAAAGTGGAGACTATAGTGGAGAGACTAAAGTGGACAGAGAATAGTGGAAAGACTAAAGTGGAAAGACTGTAGTGGACAGAATAAAGTGGAGACTATAGTGGAAAGACTAAAGTGGAAAGACTAAAGTGGACTGACTATAGTGGAGAGACTATAGTGGAAAGACTGTAGTGGACAGAATAAAGTGGAGACTATAATGGAAAGACTAAAGTGGACAGAGAGTATTGGAAAGATTAAAGTGGAAAGACTGTAGTGGACAGAATAAAGTTGAGACTATAGTGGAAAGACTGAAGTGGAAAGACTCAGTGGACAGACTAAAGTTTACACACTGAAGTGAACAGAATAAAGTGGAAAGACTAAAGTGGAAAGACTAAAGTGGACAGACTATAGTGGAAAGACTAAAGTGGACAGACTAAAGTGGAAAGATTAAAGTGGAAAGACTAAAGTGGACAGACTATAGTGGAAAGACTATATTGGAAAGACTGTAGTGGACAGAATAAAGTGGAGACTATAGTGGAAAGACTAAAGTGGAAAGACTAAAGTGGAAAGACTAAAGTGGACAGAGAATAGTGGAAAGACGAAAGTGGACAGACTATAGTGGAAAGACTAAAGTGGACAGACTATAGTGGAAAGAATAAAGTTGACACATTAAAGTGGAAAGATTAAAGTGGAAAGACTAAAGTGGAAAGACTAAAGTGGACAGACTATAGTGGAAAGACTAAAGTGGACAGACTAAAGTGGAAAGATTAAAGTGGAAAGACTAAAGTGGACAGACTATAGTGAAAAGACTATATTGGAAAGACTGTAGTGGACAGAACAAAGTGGAGACTATAGTGGAAAGACTAAAGTGGAAAGTCTAAAGTGGACAGAGAATAGTGGAAAGACTAAAGTGGACAGACTATAGTGGAAAGACTAAAGTGGACAGACTAAAGTGGAAAGACTAAAGTGGAAAGACTAAAGTGGACAGACTATAGTGGAAAGACTATAGTGGAAAGACTAAAGTGGAAAAACTAAAGTGGAAAGACTAAAGTGGACAGACTATAGTGAAAAGACTATAGTGGAAAGACTGTAGTGGACAGAATAAAGTGGAGACTATAGTGGAAAGACTAAAGTGGACAGAGAATAATGGAAAGACTAAAGTGGACAGACTATAATGGAAAGACTATAGTGGAAAGACTGTAGTGGACAGAATAAAGTGGAGACTATAGTGGAAAGACTAAAGTGGACAGAGAATAGTGGAAAGACTAAAGTGGAAAGACTGTAGTGGACAGAATAAAGTGGAGACTATAGTGGAAAGACTAATGTGGAAAGACTAAAGTGGACAGACTATAGTGGAGAGACTATAGTGGAAAGACTGTAGTGGACAGAATAAAGTGGAGACTATAATGGAAAGACTAAAGTGGACAGAGAGTATTGGAAAAATTAAAGTGGAAAGACTGTAGTGGACAGAATAAAGTTGAGACTATAGTGGAAAGACTGAAGTGGAAAGACTCAGTGGACAGACTAAAGTGTACACACTGAAGTGGACAGAATAAAGTGGAAAGACTAAAGTGGAAAGACTAAAGTGGACAGACTATAGTGGAAAGACTAAAGTGGACAGACTAAAGTGGAAAGATTAAAGTGGAAAGACTAAAGTGGACAGACTATAGTGGAAAGACTATATTGGAAAGACTGTAGTGGACAGAATAAAGTGGAGACTATAGTGGAAAGACTAAAGTGGAAAGACTAAAGTGGACAGAGAATAGTGGAAAGACTAAAGTGGACAGACTATAGTGGAAAGACTAAAGTGGACAGACTAAAGTGGAAAGACTAAAGTGGACAGACTATAGTGGAAAGACTATAGTGGAAAGACTGTAGTGGACAGAATAAAGTGGAGACTATAGTGGAAAGACTAAAGTAGACAGAGAATAGTGGAAAGACTAAAGTGGAAAGACTGTAGAGGACAAAATAAAGTGGAGACTATAGTGGAAAGACTAAAGTGGAAAGACTAAAGTGGACAGACTATATTGGAAAGACTATAGTGGAAAGACTGTAGTGGACGGAATAAAGTGGAGACTATAGTGGAAAGACTAAAGTGGACAGAGAATAGTGGAAAGACTAAAGTGGACAGAGTATTGTGGAAAGACTATAGTGGAAAGACTATAGTGGAAAGAATAAAATGGAGACTATAGTCGAAAGACTAAAGTGGACAGAGAATAGTGGAAAGACTAAAGTGGACAGACTATATTGGAAAGACTAAAGTGGAAAGACTGTAGTGGACAGAATAAAGTGGAGACTATCGTCGAAAGACTAAAGTGGACAGAGAATAGTGGAAAGACTATATTGGAAAGACTATAGTGGAAAGACTATAGTGGAAAGACTGTAGTGGACAGAATAAAGTGGAGACTATCGTCGAAAGACTAAAGTGGACAGAGAATAGTGGAAAGACTAAAGTGGACAGACTATATTGGAAAGACTAAAGTGGAAAGACTAAAGTGGATAGACTATAGTGGAAAGAATAAATTGACAGACTAAAGTGGAAAAACTAAAGTGGAAAGACTAAAGTGGACAGACTATAGTGGAAAGACTATAGTGGAAAGACTTTAGTGGACAGAATAAGTGGAGACTATAGTGGACAGAATAAAGTGGAAAGACTAAAGTGGAAAGACTAAAGTGGATAGAGAATAGTGGAAAGACTAAAGTGGACAGACTATAGTGGAAAGACTAAAGTGGAAAAACTAAAGTGGAAAGACTAAAGTGGACAGACTATAGTGAAAAGACTATAGTGGAAAGACTGTAGTGGACAGAATAAAGTGGAGACTATAGTGGAAAGACTAAAGTGGACAGAGAATAATGGAAAGACTAAAGTGGACAGACTATAATGGAAAGACTATAGTGGAAAGACTGTAGTGGACAGAATAAAGTGGAGACTATAGTGGAAAGACTAAAGTGGACAGAGAATAGTGGAAAGACTAAAGTGGAAAGACTGTAGTGGACAGAATAAAGTGGAGACTATAGTGGAAAGACTAAAGTGGGAAGACTAAAGTGGACAGACTATAGTGGAGAGACTATAGTGGAAAGACTGTGGTGGACAGAATAAAGTGGAGACTATAATGGAAAGACTAAAGTGGACAGTGAGTATTGGAAAGATTAAAGTGGAAAGACTGTAGTGGTCAGAATTAAGTTGAGACTATAGTGGAAAGACTGAAGTGGAAAGACTCAGTGGACAGACTAAAGTGTACACACTGAAGTGGACAGAATAAAGTGGAAAGACTAAAGTGGAAAGACTAAAGTGGACAGACTATAGTGGAAAGACTAAAGTGGACAGACTAAAGTGGAAAGATTAAAGTGGAAAGACTAAAGTGTACAGACTATAGTGGAAAGACTATATTGGAAAGACTGTAGTGGACAGAATAAAGTGGAGACTATAGTGGAAAGACTAAAGTGGACAGAGAATAGTGGAAAGACTAAAGTGGACAGACTATAGTGGAAAGACTAAAGTGGACAGACTAAAGTGGAAAGACTAAAGTGGACAGACTATAGTGGAAAGACTATAGTGGAAAGACTGTAGTGGACAGAATAAAGTGGAGACTATAGTGGAAAGACTAAAGTAGACAGAGAATAGTGGAAAGACTAAAGTGGAAAGACTGTAGAGGACAAAATAAAGTGGAGACTATAGTGGAAAGACTAAAGTGGAAAGACTAAAGTGGACAGACTATATTGGAAAGACTATAGTGGAAAGACTGTAGTGGACGGAATAAAGTGGAGACTATAGTGGAAAGACTAAAGTGGACAGAGAATAGTGGAAAGACTAAAGTGGACAGAGTATTGTGGAAAGACTATAGTGGAAAGACTGTAGTGGACAGAATAAAATGGAGACTATTGTCGAAAGACTAAAGTGGACAGAGAATAGTGGAAAGACTAAAGTGGACAGACTATATTGGAAAGACTAAAGTGGAAAGACTAAAAGGGATAGACTAAAGGGGAAAGAATAAGTGGACAGACTAAAGTGGAAAAACTAAAGTGGAAAGACTAAAGTGGACAGACTATAGTGGAAAGACTATAGTGGAAAGACTGTAGTGGACAGAATAAGTGGAGACTATAGTGGACAGAATAAAGTGGAAAGACTAAAGTGGAAAGACTAAAGTGGATAGACTATAGTGGAAAGTCTATAGTGGAAAGACTTTAGTGGACATAATAAAGTGGAAAGATTAATGTGGAAAGACTAAAGTGGACAGACTATAGTGAAAAGACTATATTGGAAAGACTGTAGTGGACAGAACAAAGTGGAGACTATAGTGGAAAGACTATATTGGAAAGACTGTAGTGGACAGAATAAAGTGGAGACTATAGTGGAAAGACTAAAGTGGACAGAGAATGGTGGAAAGACTAAAGTAGACAGACTATAGTGGAAAGACTGTAGTGGACAGAATAAAGTGGAGACTATAGTGGAAAGACTAAAGTGGACAGAAAATAGTGGAAAGACTGAATTGGAAAGATTGTAGTGGACAGAATAGTGGAGACTATAGTGGAAAGACTAAAGTGGAAAGACTAAAGTGGACAGACTATAGTGGAAAGACTGAAGTGGAAAGACTCAGTGGACAGACTAAAGTGTACACACTGAAATGGACAGAATAAAGTGGAAAGACTAAAGTGAAAAGACTAAAGTGGATAGACTATAATGGAAAGACTAAAGTGGACAGACTAAAGTGGAAAGACTAAAGTGGACAGACTATAGTGGAAAGACTGAAGTGGAAAGACTCAGTGGACAGACTAAAGTGTACACACTGAAATGGACAGAATAAAGTGGAAAGACTAAAGTGGACAGACTATAGTGGAAAGACTAAAGTGGACAGACTATAATGGAAAGACTATAGTGGAAAGACTGTAGTGGACAGAATAAAGTGGAGACTATAGTGGAAAGACTAAAGTGGACAGAGAATAGTGGAAAGACTAAAGTGGAAAGACTGTAGTGGACAGAATAAAGTGGAGACTATAGTGGAAAGACTAAAGTGGAAAGACTAAAGTGGACAGACTATAGTGGAGAGACTATAGTGGAAAGACTGTAGTGGACAGAATAAAGTGGAGACTATAATGGAAAGACTAAAGTGGACAGAGAGTATTGGAAAGACTAAAGTGGAAAGACTGTAGTGGACAGAATGAAGTTGAGACTATAGTGGAAAGACTGAAGTGGAAAGACTCAGTGGACAGACTAAAGTGTACACACTGAAGTGGACAGAATAAAGTGGAAAGACTAAAGTGGAAAGACTAAAGTGGACAGACTGTAGTGGGAAGAATAAAGTTGACAGACTAAAGTGGAGAGATTAAAGTGGAAAGACTAAAGTGGAAAGACTAAAGTGGACAGACTATAGTGGAAAGACTAAAGTGGACAGACTAAAGTGGAAAGATTAATGTGGAAAGACTAAAGTGGACAGACTATAGTGAAAAGACTATATTGGAAAGACTGTAGTGGACAGAACAAAGTGGAGACTATAGTGGAAAGACTAAAGTGGAAAGTCTAAAGTGGACAGAGAATATTGGAAAGACTAAAGTGGACAGACTATAGTGGAAAGACTAAAGTGGACAGACTAAAGTGGAAAGACTAAAGTGGAAAGACTAAAGTGGACAGACTATAGTGGAAAGACTATAGTGGAAAGACTGTAGTGGACAGAATAAAGTGGAGAGTATAGTGGAAAGACTAAAGTGGAAATAGAATAGTGGAAAGACTAAAGTGGACAAACTATAGTGGAAAGACTATAGTGGAAAGACTGTAGTGGACAGAATAAAGTGGAGACTATAGTGGAAAGACTAAAGTAGACAGAGAATAGTGGAAAGACTAAAGTGGAAAGACTGTAGAGGACAAAATAAAGTGGAGACTATAGTGGAAGGACTAAAGTGGAAAGACTAAAGTGGATAGACTATATTGGAAAGACTATAGTGGAAAGACTGTAGTGGACGGAATAAAGTGGAGACTATAGTGGAAAGACTAAAGTGGACAGAGAATAGTGGAAAGACTAAAGTGGACAGACTATAGTGGGAAGACTATAGTGGAAAGACTGTAGTGGACAGAATAAAGTGGAGACTATAGTGGAAAGACTAAAGTGGACAGAGAATAGTGGAAAGACTAAAGTGGACAGACTATATTGGAAAGACTAAAGTGGAAAGACTAAACTGGATAGACTATAGTGGAAAGAATAAGTGGACAGACTAAAGTGGAAAAACTAAAGTGGAAAGACTAAAGTGGACAGACTATAGTGGAAAGACTATAGTGGAAAGACTTTAGTGGACAGAATAAGTGGAGACTATAGTGGACAGAATAAAGTGGAAAGACTAAAGTGGAAAGACTAAAGTGGATAGAGAATAGTGGAAAGACTAAAGTGGACAGACTATAGTTGAAAGACTATAGTGGAAAAACTAAAGTGGAAAGACTAAGTGGATAGACTATAGTGGAAAGACTATAGTGGAAAGACTGTAGTGGACAGAATAAAGTGGAGACTATAGTGGAAAGACTAAAGTGGACAGCGAATAGTGGAAAGACTAAAGTGGACAGACTATAGTGGAAAGACTAAAGTGGACAGACTATAGTGGAAAGACTAAAGTGGAAAAACTAAAGTGGAAAGACTAAAGTGGACAGACTATAGTGGAAAGACTATAGTGGAAAGACTGAATAAAGTGGAGACTATAGTGGAAAGACTAAAGTGGACAGAGAATAATGGAAAGACTAAAGTGGACAGACTATAATGGGAAGACTACAGTGGAAAGACTGTAGTGGACAGAATAAAGTGGAGACTATAGTGGAGAGACTAAAGTGGACAGAGAATAGTGGAAAGACTAAAGTGGAAAGACTGTAGTGGACAGAATAAAGTGGAGACTATAGTGGAAAGACTAAAGTGGAAAGACTAAAGTGGACTGACTATAGTGGAGAGACTATAGTGGAAAGACTGTAGTGGACAGAATAAAGTGGAGACTATAATGGAAAGACTAAAGTGGACAGAGAGTATTGGAAAGATTAAAGTGGAAAGACTGTAGTGGACAGAATAAAGTTGAGACTATAGTGGAAAGACTGAAGTGGAAAGACTCAGTGGACAGACTAAAGTTTACACACTGAAGTGAACAGAATAAAGTGGAAAGACTAAAGTGGAAAGACTAAAGTGGACAGACTATAGTGGAAAGACTAAAGTGGACAGACTAAAGTGGAAAGATTAAAGTGGAAAGACTAAAGTGGACAGACTATAGTGGAAAGACTATATTGGAAAGACTGTAGTGGACAGAATAAAGTGGAGACTATAGTGGAAAGACTAAAGTGGAAAGACTAAAGTGGAAAGACTAAAGTGGACAGAGAATAGTGGAAAGACGAAAGTGGACAGACTATAGTGGAAAGACTAAAGTGGACAGACTAAAGTGGAAAGACTAAAGTGGACAGACTATAGTGGAAAGACTATAGTGGAAAGACTGTAGTGGACAGAATAAAGTGGAGAGTATAGTGGAAAGACTAAAGTGGAATGAGAATAGTGGAAAGACTAAAGTGGACAGACTATAGTGGAAAGACTATAGTGGAAAGACTGTAGTGGACAGAATAAAGTGGAGACTATAGTGGAAAGACTAAAGTAGACAGAGAATAGTGGAAAGACTAAAATGGAAAGACTGTAGAGGACAAAATAAAGTGGAGACTATTGTGAAAAGACTAAAGTGGAAAGACTAAAGTGTACAGACTATATTGGAAAGACTATAGTGGAAAGACTGTAGTGGACGGAATAAAGTGGAGACTATAGTGGAAAGACTAAAGGGACAGAGAATAGTGGAAAGACTAAGGTGGACAGAGTATTGTGGAAAGACCATAGTGGAAAGACTGTAGTGGACAGAATAAAGTGGAGACTATAGTGGAAAGACTAAAGTGGACAGAGAATAGTGGAAAGACTAAAGTGGACAGACTATATTGGAAAGACTAAAGTGGAAAGACTAAAAGGGATAGACTATAGTGGAAAGAATAAGTGGACAGACTAAAGTGGAAAAATTAAAGTGGAAAGACTAAAGTGGACAGACTATAGTGGAAAGACTATAGTGGAAAGACTGTAGTGGACAGAATAAGTGGAGACTATAGTGGACAGAATAAAGTGGAAAGACTAAAGTGGAAAGACTAAAGTGGATAGACTATAGTGGAAAGTCTATAGTGGAAAGACTTTAGTGGACATAATAAAGTGGAGACTATAGTGGAAAGACTAAATTGGATAGAGAATAGTGGAAAGACTAAAGTGGACAGACTATAGTGGAAACACTAAAGTGGAAAAACTAAAGTGGAAAGACTACAGTGGAAAGACTAAAGTGGACAGACTATAGTGGAAAGACTATTGTGGAAAGACTGTAGTGGACAGAATAAAGTGGAGAGTATAGTGGAAAGACTAAAGTGGAAAGAGAATAGTGGAAAGACTAAAGTGGACAGACTATAGTGGAAAGACTATAGTGGAAAGACTGTAGTGGACAGAATAAAGTGGAGACTATAGTGGAAAGACTAAAGTAGACAGAGAATAGTGGAAAGACTAAAGTGGAAAGACTTTAGAGGACAAAATAAAGTGGTGACTATAGTGGAAAGACTAAAGTGGACAGACTATCTTGGAAAGACTATAGTGGAAAGACTGTAGTGGACAGAATAAAGTGGAGACTATAGTGGCCGAATAAAGTGGAAAGACTAAAGTGGATAGACTATAGTGGAAAGTCTATAGTGGAAAGACTTTAGTGGACAGAATAAAGTGGAGACTATAGTGGAAAGACTAAAGTGGACAGAAAATAGTGGAAAGAATAAAGTGGACAGACTGTAGTGGAAAGACTAAAGTGGAAAAACTAAAGTGTAAAGACTAAAGTGGACAGACTATAGTGGAAAGACTATAGTGGAAAGACTGTAGTGGACAGAATAAAGTGGAGAGTATAGTGGAAAGACTAAAGTGGAAAGAGAATAGTGGAAAGACTAAAGTGGACAGACTATAGTGGAAAGACTATAGTGGAAAGACTGTAGTGGACAGAATAAAGTGGAGACTATAGTGGAAAGACTAAAGTAGACAGAGAATAGTGGAAAGACTAAAGTGGAAAGACTGTAGAGGACAAAATAAAGTGGTGACTATAGTGGAAAGACTAAAGTGGACAGACTATCTTGGAAAGACTATAGTGGAAAGACTGTAGTGGACAGAATAAAGTGGAGACTATAGTGGACAGAATAAAGTGGAAAGACTACAGTGGAAAGACTAAAGTGGATAGAATATAGTGGAAAGTCTATAGTGGAAAGACTTTAGTGGACAGAATAAAGTGGAGACTATAGTGGAAAGACTAAAGTGGACAGAAAATAGTGGAAAGAATAAAGTGGACAGACTATAGTGGAAAGACTAAAGTGGAAAAACTAAAGTGTAAAGACTAAAGTGGACAGACTATAGTGGAAAGACTATAGTGGAAAGACTGTAGTGGACAGAATAAAGTGGAGAGTATAGTGGAAAGACTAAAGTGGAAAGAGAATAGTGGAAAGACTAAAGTGGACAGACTATAGTGGAAAGACTATTGTGGAAAGACTGTAGTGGACAGAATAAAGTGGAGACTATAGTGGAAAGACTAAAGTAGACAGAGAATAGTGGAAAGACTAAAGTGGAAAGACTGTAGTGGACAGAATAAAGTGGAGACTATAGTGGACAGAATAAAGTGGAAAGACTAAAGTGGAAAGACTAAAGTGGATAGACTATAGTGGAAAGTCTATAGTGGAAAGACTTTAGTGGACAGAATAAAGCTGAGACTATAGTGGAAAGACTAAAGTGGACAGAAAATAGTGGAAAGAATAAAGTGGACAGGCTATAGTGGAAAAACTAAAGTGTAAAGACTAAAGTGGAGACTATAGTGGAAAGACTAAAGTGGAAAGACTAAAGTGGACAGACTAAAGTGGAGAGACTATAGTGGAAAGACTGTAGTGGACAGAATAAAGTGGAGACTATAATGGAAAGACTAAAGTGGACAGAGAGTATTGGAAAGATTAAAGTGGAAAGACTGTAGTGGACAGAATAAAGTTGAGACTATAGTGGAAAGACTGAAGTGGAAAGACTCAGTGGACAGACTAAAGTTTACACACTGAAGTGAACAGAATAAAGTGGAAAGACTAAAGTGGAAAGACAAGTGGACAGACCATGGTGGAAAGACTAAAGTGGACAGACTAAAGTGGAAAGATTAAAGTGGAAAGACTAAAGTGGACAGACTATAGTGGAAAGACTATATTGGAAAGACTGTAGTGGACAGAATAAAGTGGAGACTATAGTGGAAAGACTAAAGTGGAAGGACTAAAGTGGACAGAGAATAGTGGAAAGACTAAAGTGGAAAGACTGTAGTGGACAGAATAAAGTGGAGACTATAGTGGAAAGACTAAAGTGGAAAGACTAAATTGGACAGACTATAGTGGAAAGACTATAGTGGAAAAACTGTAGTGGACAGAAGAAAGTGGAGACTATAGTGGAAAGACTAAGTGGACAGAGAATAGTGGAAAGACTAAAGTGGACAGACTATAGTGGAAAGACTATAGTGGAAAGACTATAGTGGAAAGACTGTAGTGGACAGAATAAAGTGGAGACTATAGTGGAAAGACTAAAGTGGACAGACTATAGTGGAAAGACTGAAGTGAACAGACTAAAGTGGAAAAACTAAAGTGGAAAGACTAAAGTGGACAGACTATAGTGGAAAGACTATAGTGGAAAGACTGTAGTGGACAGAATAAAGTGGAGACTATAGTGGAAAGACTATAGTGGAAATACTGTAGTGGACAGAATAAAGTGGAAAGACTATAGTGGAAAGACTGAAGTGGAAAGACTCAGTGGACAGACTAAAGTGTACACACTGAAGTGGACAGAATAAAGTGGAAAGACTAAATTGGACAGACTATAGTGGAAAGACTATAGTGGAAAAACTGTAGTGGACAGAATAAAGTGGAGACTATAGTGGAAAGACTAAAGTGGACAGAGAATAGTGGAAAGACTAAAGTGGACAGACTATAGTCGAAAGACTATAGTGGAAAGACTGTAGTGGACAGAATAAAGTGGAGACTATAGTGGAAAGACTAAAGTGGACAGAGAATAATGGAAAGACTAAAGTGGACAGACTATAATGGAAAGACTATAGTGGAAAGACTGTCGTGGACAGAATAAATTGGAGACTATAGTGGAAAGACTAAAGTGGACA
Source organism: Branchinecta sandiegonensis (assembly GCA_030848855.1). Taxonomy (NCBI): domain Eukaryota; kingdom Metazoa; phylum Arthropoda; class Branchiopoda; order Anostraca; family Branchinectidae; genus Branchinecta; species Branchinecta sandiegonensis. The sequence continues at coordinate 50,213 of JAUPMV010000181.1, forward strand.
GAGAATAGGGGAAAGACTAAAGTGGAAAGACTGTAGTGGACAGAATAAAGTGGAGACTATAGTGGAAAGACTAAAGTGGAAAGACTAAAGTGGACAGACTATAGTGGAGAGACTATAGTGGAAAGACTGTAGTGGACAGAATAAAGTGGAGACTATAATGGAAAGACTAAAGTTGACAGAGAGTATTGGAAAGATTAAAGTGGAAAGACTGTAGTGGACAGAATAAAGTTGAGACTATAGTGGAAAGACTGAAGTGGAAAGACTCAGTGGACAGACTAAAGTGTACACACTGAAGTGGACAGAATAAAGTTGAAAGACTAAAGTGGAAAGACTAAAGTGGACAGACTATAGTGGAAAGACTAAAGTGGACAGACTAAAGTGGAAAGATTAAAGTGGAAAAACTAAAGTGGACAGACTATAGTGAAAAGACTATATTGGAAAGACTGTAGTGGACAGAATAAAGTGGAGACTATAGTGGAAAGACTAACGTGGAAAGACTAAAGTGGACAGAGAATAGTGGAAAGACTAAAGTGGACAGACTATAGTGGAAAGACTAAAGTGGACAGGCTAAAGTGGAAAGACTAAAGTGGAAAGACTAAAGTGGACAGACTATAGTGGAAAGACTATAGTGGAAAGACTGTAGTGGACAGAATAAAGTGGAGAGTATAGTGGAAAGACTAAAGTGGAAAGAGAATAGTGGAAAGACTAAAGTGGACAGACTATAGAGGAAAGACTATAGTGGAAAGACTGTAGTGGACAGAATAAAGTGGAGACTATAGTGGAAAGACTAAAGTAGACAGAGAATAGTGGAAAGACTAAAGTGGAAAGACTGTAGAGGACAAAATAAAGTGGTGACTATAGTTGAAAGACTAAAGTGGAAAGACTAAAGTGGACAGACTATAGTGGAAAGACTATAGTGGAAAGACTGTAGTGGACAGAATAAAGTGGAGACTATAGTGGAAAGACTAAAGTAGACAGAGAATAGTGGAAAGACTAAAGTGGAAAGACTGTAGAGGACAAAATAAAGTGGAGACTATAGTGGAAGGACTAAAGTGGAAAGACTAAAGTGGACAGACTATATTGGAAAGACTATAGTGGAAAGACTGTAGTGGACGGAATAAAGTGGAGACTATAGCGGAAAGACTAAAGTGGACAGAGAATAGTGGAAAGACTAAAGTGGACAGACTATAGTGGGAAGACTATAGTGGAAAGACTGTAGTGGACAGAATAAAGTGGAGACTATAGTGGAAAGACTAAAGTGGACAGAGAATAGTGGAAAGACTAAAGTGGACAGACTATATTGGAAAGACTAAAGTGGAAAGACTAAACTTGATAGACTATAGTGGAAAGAATAAGTGGACAGACTAAAGTGGAAAAACTAAAGTGGAAAGACTAAAGTGGACAGACTATAGTGGAAAGACTATAGTGGAAAGACTTTAGTGGACAGAATAAGTGGAGACTATAGTGGACAGAATAAAGTGGAAAGACTAAAGTGGAAAGACTAAAGTGGATAGAGAATAGTGGAAAGACTAAAGTGGACAGACTATAGTGGAAAGACTAAAGTGGAAAAACTAAAGTGGAAAGACTAAAGTGGACAGACTATAGTGGAAAGACTATAGTGGAAAGACTGTAGTGGACAGAATAAAGTGGAGACTATAGTGGAAAGACTAAAGTGGACAGCGAATAGTGGAAAGACTAAAGTGGACAGACTATAGTGGAAAGACTAAAGTGGACAGACTATAGTGGAAAGACTAAAGTGGAAAAACTAAAGTTGAAAGACGAAAGTGGACAGACTATAGTGGAAAGACTATAGTGGAAAGACTGAATAAAGTGGAGACTATAGTGGAAAGACTAAAGTGGACAGAGAATAATGGAAAGACTAAAGTGGACAGACTATAATGGGAAGACTATAGTGGAAAGACTGTAGTGGACAAAATAAAGTGGAGACTATAGTGGAGAGACTAAAGTGGACAGAGAATAGTGGAAAGACTAAAGTGGAAAGACTGTAGTGGACAGAATAAAGTGGAGACTATAGTGGAAAGACTAAAGTGGAAAGACTAAAGTGGACAGACTATAGTGGAGAGACTATAGTGGAAAGACTGTAGTGGACAGAATAAAGTGGAGACTATAATGGAAAGACTAAAGTGGACAGAGAGTATTGGAAAGATTAAAGTGGAAAGACTGTAGTGGACAGAATAAAGTTGAGACTATAGTGGAAAGACTGAAGTGGAAAGACTCAGTGGACAGACTAAAGTTTACACACTGAAGTGAACAGAATAAAGTGGAAAGACTAGAGTGGAAAGACTAAAGTGGACAGACTATAGTGGAAAGACTAAAGTGGACAGACTAAAGTGGAAAGATTAAAGTGGAAAGACTAAAGTGGACAGACTATAGTGGAAAGACTATATTGGAAAGACTGTAGTGGACAGAATAAAGTGGAGACTATAGTGGAAAGACTAAAGTGGAAAGACTAAAGTGGAAAGACTAAAGTGGACAGAGAATAGTGGAAAGACTAAAGTGGACAGACTATAGTGGAAAGACTAAAGTGGACAGACTAAAGTGGAAAGACTAAAGTGGACAGACTATAGTGGAAAGACTATAGTGGAAAGACTGTAGTGGACAGAATAAAGTGGAGAGTATAGTGGAAAGACTAAAGTGGAATGAGAATAGTGGAAAGACTAAAGTGGACAGACTATAGTGGAAAGACTATAGTGGAAAGACTGTAGTGGACAGAATAAAGTGGAGACTATAGTGGAAAGACTAAAGTAGACAAAGAATAGTGGAAAGACTAAAATGGAAAGACTGTAGAGGACAAAATAAAGTGGAGACTATTGTGGAAAGACTAAAGTGGAAAGACTAAAGTGTACAGACTATATTGGAAAGACTATAGTGGAAAGACTGTAGTGGACGGAATAAAGTGGAGACTATAGTGGAAAGACTAAAGTGGACAGAGAATAGTGGAAAGACTAAAGTGGACAGAGTATTGTGGAAAGACTATAGTGGAAAGACTGTAGTGGACAGAATAAAGTGGAGACTGTAGTGGAAAGACTAAAGTGGACAGAGAATAGTGGAAAGACTAAAGTGGACAGACTATATTGGAAAGACTAAAGTGGAAAGACTAAAAGGGATAGACTATAGTGGAAAGAATAAGTGGACAGACTAAAGTGGAAAAACTAAAGTGGAAAGACTAAAGTGGACAGACTATAGTGGAAAGACTATAGTGGAAAGACTGTAGTGGACAGAATAAGTGGAGACTATAGTGGACAGAATAAAGTGGAAAGACTAAAGTGGAAAGACTAAAGTGGATAGACTATAGTGGAAAGTCTATAGTGGAAAGACTTTAGTGGACATAATAAAGTGGAGACTATAGTGGAAAGACTAAAGTGGATAGAGAATTGGGGAAAGACTAAAGTGGACAGACTATAGTGGAAACACTAAAGTGGAAAAACTAAAGTGGAAAGACTACAGTGGAAAGACTAAAGTGGACAGACTATAGTGGAAAGACTATAGTGGAAAGACTGTAGTGGACAGAATAAAGTGGAGAGTATAGTGGAAAGACTAAAGTGGAAAGAGAATAGTGGAAAGACTAAAGTGGACAGACTATAGTGGAAAGACTATAGTGGAAAGACTGTAGTGGACAGAATAAAGTGGAGACTATAGTGGAAAGACTAAAGTAGACAGAGAATAGTGGAAAGACTAAAGTGGAAAGACTGTAGAGGACAAAATAAAGTGGTGACTATAGTGGAAAGACTAAAGTGGACAGACTATCTTGGAAAGACTATAGTGGAAAGACTGTAGTGGACAGAATAAAGTGGAGACTATAGTGGAAAGACTAAAGTGGAAAGACTAAAGTGGACAGAGAATAGTGGAAAGACTAAAGTGGACAGACTATAGTGGAAAGACTAAAGTGGACAGGCTAAAGTGGAAAGACTAAAGTGGAAAGACTAAAGTGGAAAGACTATAGTGGAAAGACTATAGTGGAAAGACTGTAGTGGACAGAATAAAGTGGAGAGTATAGTGGAAAGCCTAAAGTGGAAAGAGAATAGTGGAAAGACTAAAGTGGACAGACTATAGAGGAAAGACTATAGTGGAAAGACTGTAGTGGACAGAATAAAGTGGAGACTATAGTGGAAAGACTAAAGTGGACAGAGAATAGTGGAAAGACTAAAGTGGACAGACTATATTGGAAAGACTAAAGTGGAAAGACTAAACTGGATAGACTATAGTGGAAAGAATAAGTGGACAGACTAAAGTGGAAAAACTAAAGTGGAAAGACTAAAGTGGACAGACTATAGTGGAAAGACTATAGTGGAAAGACTTTAGTGGACAGAATAAGTGGAGACTATAGTGGACAGAATAAAGTGGAAAGACTAAAGTGGAAAGACTAAAGTGGACAGACTATAGTGGAAAGACTAAAGTGGACAAACTATAGTGGAAAGACTAAAGTGGAAAAACTAAAGTGGAAAGACTAAAGTGGACAGACTATAGTGGAAAGACTATAGTGGAAAGACTGAATAAAGTGGAGACTATAGTGGAAAGACTAAAGTGGACAGAGAATAATGGAAAGACTAAAGTGGACAGACTATAATGGGAAGACTATAGTGGAAAGACTGTAGTGGACAGAATAAAGTGGAGACTATAGTGGAGAGACTAAAGTCGACAGAGAATAGTGGAAAGACTAAAGTGAAAAGACTGTAGTGGACAGAATAAAGTGGAGACTATAGTGGAAAGACTAAAGTGGAAAGACTAAAGTGGACAGACTATAGTGGAGAGACTATAGTGGAAAGACAGTAGTGGACAGAATAAAGTGGAGACTATAATGGAAAGACTAAAGTGGACAGAGAGTATTGGAAAGATTAAAGTGGAAAGACTGTAGTGGACAGAATAAAGTTGAGACTATAGTGGAAAGACTGAAGTGGAAAGACTCAGTGGACAGACTAAAGTTTACACACTGAAGTGAACAGAATAAAGTGGAAAGACTAAAGTGGAAAGACTAAAGTGGACAGACTATAGTGGAAAGACTAAAGTGGACAGACTAAAGTGGAAAGATTAAAGTGGAAGGACTAAAGTGGACAGACTATAGTGGAAAGACTATATTGGAAAGACTGTAGTGGACAGAATAAAGTGGAGACTATAGTTGAAAGACTAAAGTGGAAAGACTAAAGTGGAAAGACTAAAGTGGACAGAGAATAGTGGAAAGACTAAAGTGGACAGACTATAGTGGAAAGACTATAGTGGAAAGACTGTAGTGGACAGAATAAAGTGGAGACTATAGTGGAAAGACTAAAGTAGACAGAGAATAGTGGAAAGACTAAAGTGGAAAGACTGTAGAGGACAAAATAAAGTGGTGACTATAGTGGAAAGACTAAAGTGGACAGACTATCTTGGAAAGACTATAGTGGAAAGACTGTAGTGGACAGAATAAAGTGGAGACTATAGTGGCCGAATAAAGTGGAAAGACTAAAGTGGAAAGACTAAAGTGGATAGACTATAGTGGAAAGTCTATAGTGGAAAGACTTTAGTGGACAGAATAAAGTGGAGACTATAGTGGAAAGACTAAAGTGGACAGAAAATAGTGGAAAGAATAAAGTGGACAGACTATAGTGGAAAGACTAAAGTGGAAAAACTAAAGTGTAAAGACTAAAGTGGACAGACTATAGTGGAAAGACTATAGTGGAAAGACTGTAGTGGACAGAATAAAGTGGAGACTATAGTGGCCGAATAAAGTGGAAAGACTAAAGTGGAAAGACTAAAGTGGATAGACTATAGTGGAAAGTCTATAGTGGAAAGACTTTAGTGGACAGAATAAAGTGGAGACTATAGTGGAAAGACTAAAGTGGACAGAAAATAGTGGAAAGAATAAAGTGGACAGACTATAGTGGAAAGACTAAAGTGGAAAAACTAAAGTGTAAAGACTAAAGTGGACAGACTATAGTGGAAAGACTATAGTGGAAAGACTGTAGTGGACAGAATAAAGTGGAGAGTATAGTGGAAAGACTAAAGTGGAAAGAGAATAGTGGAAAGACTAAAGTGGACAGACTATAGTGGAAAGACTATAGTGGAAAGACTGTAGTGGACAGAATAAAGTGGAGACTATAGTGGAAAGACTAAAGTAGACAGAGAATAGTGGAAAGACTAAAGTGGAAAGACTGTAGAGGACAAAATAAAGTGGTGACTATAGTGGAAAGACTAAAGTGGACAGACTATCTCGGAAAGACTATAGTGGAAAGACTGTAGTGGACAGAATAAAGTGGAGACTATAGTGGACAGAATAAAGTGGAAAGACTACAGTGGAAAGACTAAAGTGGATAGAATATAGTGGAAAGTCTATAGTGGAAAGACTTTAGTGGACAGAATAAAGTGGAGACTATAGTGGAAAGACTAAAGTGGACAGAAAATAGTGGAAAGAATAAAGTGGACAGACTATAGTGGAAAGACTAAAGTGGAAAAAATAAAGTGTAAAGACTAAAGTGGACAGACTATAGTGGAAAGACTATAGTGGAAAGACTGTAGTGGACAGAATAAAGTGGAGAGTATAGTGGAAAGACTAAAGTAGAAAGAGAATAGTGGAAAGACTAAAGTGGACAGACTATAGTGGAAAGACTATTGTGGAAAGACTGTAGTGGACAGAATAAAGTGGAGACTATAGTGGAAAGACTAAAGTAGACAGAGAATAGTGGAAAGACTAAAGTGGAAAGACTGTAGTGGACAGAATAAAGTGGAGACTATAGTGGACAGAATAAAGTGGAAAGACTAAAGTGGAAAGACTAAAGTGGATAGACTATAGTGGAAAGTCTATAGTGGAAAGACTTTAGTGGACAGAATAAAGCTGAGACTATAGTGGAAAGACTAAAGTGGACAGAAAATAGTGGAAAGAATAAAGTGGACAGGCTATAGTGGAAAAACTAAAGTGTAAAGACTAAAGTGGAGACTATAGTGGAAAGACTAAAGTGGAAAGACTAAAGTGGACAGACTAAAGTGGAGAGACTATAGTGGAAAGACTGTAGTGGACAGAATAAAGTGGAGACTATAATGGAAAGACTAAAGTGGACAGAGAGTATTGGAAAGATTAAAGTGGAAAGACTGTAGTGGACAGAATAAAGTTGAGACTATAGTGGAAAGACTGAAGTGGAAAGACTCAGTGGACAGACTAAAGTTTACACACTGAAGTGAACAGAATAAAGTGGAAAGACTAAAGTGGAAAGACAAGTGGACAGACTATGGTGGAAAGACTAAAGTGGACAGACTAAAGTGGAAAGATTAAAGTGGAAAGACTAAAGTGGACAGACTATAGTGGAAAGACTATATTGGAAAGACTGTAGTGGACAGAATAAAGTGGAGACTATAGTGGAAAGACTAAAGTGGAAGGACTAAAGTGGACAGAGAATAGTGGAAAGACTAAAGTGGAAAGACTGTAGTGGACAGAATAAAGTGGAGACTATAGTGGAAAGACTAAAGTGGAAAGACTAAATTGGACAGACTATAGTGGAAAGACTATAGTGGAAAAACTGTAGTGGACAGAATAAAGTGGAGACTATAGTGGAAAGACTAAGTGGACAGAGAATAGTGGAAAGACTAAAGTGGACAGACTATAGTGGAAAGACTATAGTGGAAAGACTATAGTGGAAAGACTGTAGTGGACAGAATAAAGTGGAGACTATAGTGGAAAGACTAAAGTGGACAGACTATAGTGGAAAGACTGAAGTGAACAGACTAAAGTGGAAAAACTAAAGTGGAAAGACTAAAGTGGACAGACTATAGTGGAAAGACTATAGTGGAAAGACTGTAGTGGACAGAATAAAGTGGAGACTATAGTGGAAAGACTATAGTGGAAATACTGTAGTGGACAGAATAAAGTGGAAAGACTATAGTGGAAAGACTGAAGTGGAAAGACTCAGTGGACAGACTAAAGTGTACACACTGAAGTGGACAGAATAAAGTGGAAAGACTAAATTGGACAGACTATAGTGGAAAGACTATAGTGGAAAAACTGTAGTGGACAGAATAAAGTGGAGACTATAGTGGAAAGACTAAAGTGGACAGAGAATAGTGGAAAGACTAAAGTGGACAGACTATAGTCGAAAGACTATAGTGGAAAGACTGTAGTGGACAGAATAAAGTGGAGACTATAGTGGAAAGACTAAAGTGGACAGAGAATAATGGAAAGACTAAAGTGGACAGACTATAATGGAAAGACTATAGTGGAAAGACTGTCGTGGACAGAATAAATTGGAGACTATAGTGGAAAGACTAAAGTGGACAGAGAATAGTGGAAAGACTAAAGTGGAAAGACTGTAGTGGACAGAATAAAGTGGAGACTATAGTGGAAAGACTAAAGTGGAAAGACTAAAGTGGACAGACTATAGTGGAGAGACTATAGTGGAAAGACTGTAGTGGACAGAATAAAGTGGAGACTATAATGGAAAGACTAAAGTGGACAGAGAATAGTGGAAAGACTAAAGTGGGCAGACTATAGTGGGAAGACTATAGTGGAAAGACTGTAGTGGACAGACTAAAGTGTACACACTGAAGTGGACAGAATAAAGTGGAAAGACTAAATTGGACAGACTATAGTGGAAAGACTATAGTGGAAAAACTGTAGTGGACAGAATAAAGTGGAGATTATAGTGGAAAGACTAAAGTGGACAAAGAATAGTGGAAAGACTAAAGTGGACAGACTATAGTCGAAAGACTATAGTGGAAAGACTGTAGTGGACAGAATAAAGTGGAGACTATAGTGGAAAGACTAAAGTGGACAGAGAATAATGGAAAGACTAAAGTGGACAGACTATAATGGAAAGACTATAGTGGAAAGACTGTCGTGGACAGAATAAATTGGAGACTATAGTGGAAAGACTAAAGTGGACAGAGAATAGTGGAAAGACTAAAGTGGAAAGACTGTAGTGGACAGAATAAAGTGGAGACTATAGTGGAAAGACTAAAGTGGAAAGACTAAAGTGGACAGACTATAGTGGAGAGACTATAGTGGAAAGACTGTAGTGGACAGAATAAAGTGGAGACTATAATGGAAAGACTAAAGTTGACAGAGAGTATTGGAAAGATTAAAGTGGAAAGACTGTAGTGGACAGAATAAAGTTGAGACTATAGTGGAAAGACTGAAGTGGAAAGACTCAGTGGACAGACTAAAGTGTACACACTGAAGTGGACAGAATAAAGTGGAAAGACTAAAGTGGAAAGACTAAAGTGGACAGACTATAGTGGAAAGACTAAAGTGGACAGACTAAAGTGGAAAGATTAAAGTGGAAAAACTAAAGTGGACAGACTATAGTGAAAAGACTATATTGGAAAGACTGTAGTGGACAGAATAAAGTGGAGACTATAGTGGAAAGACTAACGTGGAAAGAATAAAGTGGACAGAGAATAGTGGAAAGACTAAAGTGGACAGACTATAGTGGAAAGACTAAAGTGGACAGGCTAAAGTGGAAAGACTAAAGTGGAAAGACTAAAGTGGACAGACTATAGTGGAAAGACTATAGTGGAAAGACTGTAGTGGACAGAATAAAGTGGAGAGTATAGTGGAAAGACTAAAGTGGAAAGAGAATAGTGGAAAGACTAAAGTGGACAGACTATAGAGGAAAGACTATAGTGGTAAGACTGTAGTGGACAGAATAAAGTGGAGACTATAGTGGAAAGACTAAAGTAGACAGAGAATAGTGGAAAGACTAAAGTGGAAAGACTGTAGAGGACAAAATAAAGTGGTGACTATAGTTGAAAGACTAAAGTGGAAAGACTAAAGTGGACAGACTATAGTGGAAAGACTGTAGTGGACAGAATAAAGTGGAGACTATAGTGGAAAGACTAAAGTAGACAGAGAATAGTGGAAAGACTAAAGTGGAAAGACTGTAGAGGACAAAATAAAGTGGAGACTATAGTGGAAGGACTAAAGTGGAAAGACTAAAGTGGACAGACTATATTGGAAAGACTATAGTGGAAAGACTGTAGTGGACGGAATAAAGTGGAGACTATAGTGGAAAGACTAAAGTGGACAGAGAATAGTGGAAAGACTAAAGTGGACAGACTATAGTGGGAAGACTATAGTGGAAAGACTGTAGTGGACAGAATAAAGTGGAGACTATAGTGGAAAGACTAAAGTGGACAGAGAATAGTGGAAAGACTAAAGTGGACAGACTATATTGGAAAGACTAAAGTGGAAAGACTAAACTTGATAGACTATAGTGGAAAGAATAAGTGGACAGACTAAAGTGGAAAAACTAAAGTGGAAAGACTAAAGTGGACAGACTATAGTGGAAAGACTATAGTGGAAAGACTTTAGTGGACAGAATAAGTGGAGACTTTAGTGGACAGAATAAAGTGGAAAGACTAAAGTGGAAAGACTAAAGTGGATAGAGAATAGTGGAAAGACTAAAGTGGACAGACTATAGTGGAAAGACTAAAGTGGAAAAACTAAAGTGGAAAGACTAAAGTGGACAGACTATAGTGGAAAGACTATAGTGGAAAGACTGTAGTGGACAGAATAAAGTGGAGACTATAGTGGAAAGACTAAAGTGGACAGCGAATAGTGGAAAGACTAAAGTGGACAGACTATAGTGGAAAGACTAAAGTGGACAGACTATAGTGGAAAGACTAAAGTGGAAAAACTAAAGTTGAAAGACTAAAGTGGACAGACTATAGTGGAAAGACTATAGTGGAAAGACTGAATAAAGTGGAGACTATAGTGGAAAGACTAAAGTGGACAGAGAATAATGGAAAGACTAAAGTGGAAAGACTATAATGGGAAGACTATAGTGGAAAGACTGTAGTGGACAGAATAAAGTGGAGACTATAGTGGAGAGACTAAAGTGGACAGAGAATAGTGGAAAGACTAAAGTGGAAAGACTGTAGTGGACAGAATAAAGTGGAGACTATAGTGGAAAGACTAAAGTGGAAAGACTAAAGTGGACAGACTATAGTGGAGAGACTATAGTGGAAAGACTGTAGTGGACAGAATAAAGTGGAGACTATAATGGAAAGACTAAAGTGGACAGAGAGTATTGGAAAGATTAAAGTGGAAAGACTGTAGTGGACAGAATAAAGTTGAGACTATAGTGGAAAGACTGAAGTGGAAAGACTCAGTGGACAGACTAAAGTTTACACACTGAAGTGAACAGAATAAAGTGGAAAGACTAGAGTGGAAAGACTAAAGTGGACAGACTATAGTGGAAAGACTAAAGTGGACAGACTAAAGTGGAAAGATTAAAGTGGAAAGACTAAAGTGGACAGACTATAGTGGAAAGACTATATTGGAAAGACTGTAGTGGACAGAATAAAGTGGAGACTATAGTGGAAAGACTAAAGTGGAAAGACTAAAGTGGAAAGACTAAAGTGGACAGAGAATAGTGGAAAGACTAAAGTGGACAGACTATAGTGGAAAGACTAAAGTGGACAGACTAAAGTGGAAAGACTAAAGTGGACAGACTATAGTGGAAAGACTATAGTGGAAAGACTGTAGTGGACAGAATAAAGTGGAGAGTATAGTGGAAAGACTAAAGTGGAATGAGAATAGTGGAAAGACTAAAGTGGACAGACTATAGTGGAAAGACTATAGTGGAAAGACTGTAGTGGACAGAATAAAGTGGAGACTATAGTGGAAAGACTAAAGTAGACAGAGAATAGTGGAAAGACTAAAATGGAAAGACTGTAGAGGACAAAATAAAGTGGAGACTATTGTGGAAAGACTAAAGTGGAAAGACTAAAGTGTACAGACTATATTGGAAAGACTATAGTGGAAAGACTGTAGTGGACGGAATAAAGTGGAGACTATAGTGGAAAGACTAAAGTGGACAGAGAATAGTGGAAAGACTAAAGTGGACAGAGTATTGTGGAAAGACTATAGTGGAAAGACTGTAGTGGACAGAATAAAGTGGAGACTGTAGTGGAAAGACTAAAGTGGACAGAGAATAGTGGAAAGACTAAAGTGGACAGACTATATTGGAAAGACTAAAGTGGAAAGACTAAAAGGGATAGACTATAGTGGAAAGAATAAGTGGACAGACTAAAGTGGAAAAACTAAAGTGGAAAGACTAAAGTGGACAGACTATAGTGGAAAGACTATAGTGGAAAGACTGTAGTGGACAGAATAAGTGGAGACTATAGTGGACAGAATAAAGTGGAAAGACTAAAGTGGAAAGACTAAAGTGGATAGACTATAGTGGAAAGTCTATAGTGGAAAGACTTTAGTGGACATAATAAAGTGGAGACTATAGTGGAAAGACTAAAGTGGATAGAGAATAGGGGAAAGACTAAAGTGGACAGACTATAGTGGAAACACTAAAGTGGAAAAACTAAAGTGGAAAGACTACAGTGGAAAGACTAAAGTGGACAGACTATAGTGGAAAGACTATAGTGGAAAGACTGTAGTGGACAGAATAAAGTGGAGAGTATAGTGGAAAGACTAAAGTGGAAAGAGAATAGTGGAAAGACTAAAGTGGACAGACTATAGTGGAAAGACTATAGTGGAAAGACTGTAGTGGACAGAATAAAGTGGAGACTATAGTGGAAAGACTAAAGTAGACAGAGAATAGTGGAAAGACTAAAGTGGAAAGACTGTAGAGGACAAAATAAAGTGGTGACTATAGTGGAAAGACTAAAGTGGACAGACTATCTTGGAAAGACTATAGTGGAAAGACTGTAGTGGACAGAATAAAGTGGAGACTATAGTGGAAAGACTAAAGTGGAAAGACTAAAGTGGACAGAGAATAGTGGAAAGACTAAAGTGGACAGACTATAGTGGAAAGACTAAAGTGGACAGGCTAAAGTGGAAAGACTAAAGTGGAAAGACTAAAGTGGAAAGACTATAGTGGAAAGACTATAGTGGAAAGACTGTAGTGGACAGAATAAAGTGGAGAGTATAGTGGAAAGACTAAAGTGGAAAGAGAATAGTCCAAAGACTAAAGTGGACAGACTATAGAGGAAAGACTATAGTGGAAAGACTGTAGTGGACAGAATAAAGTGGAGACTATAGTGGAAAGACAAAAGTGGACAGAGAATAGTGGAAAGACTAAAGTGGACAGACTATATTGGAAAGACTAAAGTGGAAAGACTAAACTGGATAGACTATAGTGGAAAGAATAAGTGGACAGACTAAAGTGGAAAAACTAAAGTGGAAAGACTAAAGTGGACAGACTATAGTGGAAAGACTATAGTGGAAAGACTTTAGTGGACAGAATAAGTGGAGACTATAGTGGACAGAATAAAGTGGAAAGACTAAAGTGGAAAGACTAAAGTGGACAGACTATAGTGGAAAGACTAAAGTGGACAAACTATAGTGGAAAGACTAAAGTGGAAAAACTAAAGTGGAAAGACTAAAGTGGACAGACTATAGTGGAAAGACTATAGTGGAAAGACTGAATAAAGTGGAGACTATAGTGGAAAGACTAAAGTGGACAGAGAATAATGGAAAGACTAAAGTGGACAGACTATAATGGGAAGACTATAGTGGAAAGACTGTAGTGGACAGAATAAAGTGGAGACTATAGTGGAGAGACTAAAGTCGACAGAGAATAGTGGAAAGACTAAAGTGGAAAGACTGTAGTGGACAGAATAAAGTGGAGACTATAGTGGAAAGACTAAAGTGGAAAGACTAAAGTGGACAGACTATAGTGGAGAGACTATAGTGGAAAGACAGTAGTGGACAGAATAAAGTGGAGACTATAATGGAAAGACTAAAGTGGACAGAGAGTATTGGAAAGATTAAAGTGGAAAGACTGTAGTGGACAGAATAAAGTTGAGACTATAGTGGAAAGACTGAAGTGGAAAGACTCAGTGGACAGACTAAAGTTTACACACTGAAGTGAACAGAATAAAGTGGAAAGACTAAAGTGGAAAGACTAAAGTGGACAGACTATAGTGGAAAGACTAAAGTGGACAGACTAAAGTGGAAAGATTAAAGTGGAAGGACTAAAGTGGACAGACTATAGTGGAAAGACTATATTGGAAAGACTGTAGTGGACAGAATAAAGTGGAGACTATAGTTGAAAGACTAAAGTGGAAAGACTAAAGTGGAAAGACTAAAGTGGACAGAGAATAGTGGAAAGACTAAAGTGGACAGACTATAGTGGAAAGACTAAAGTGGACAGACTAAAGTGGAAAGACTAAAGTGGACAGACTATAGTGGAAAGACTATAGTGGAAAGACTGTAGTGGACAGAATAAAGTGGAGAGTATAGTGGAAAGACTAAAGTGGAATGAGAATAGTGGAAAGACTAAAGTGGACAGACTATAGTGGAAAGACTATAGTGGAAAGACTGTAGTGGACAGAATAAAGTGGAGACTATAGTGGAAAGACTAAAGTAGACAGAGAATAGTGGAAAGACTAAAATGGAAAGACTGTAGAGGACAAAATAAAGTGGAGACTATTGTGGAAAGACTAAAGTGGAAAGACTAAAGTGTACAGACTATATTGGAAAGACTATAGTGGAAAGACTGTAGTGGACGGAATAAAGTGGAGACTATAGTGGAAAGACTAAAGTGGACAGAGAATAGTGGAAAGACTAAAGTGGACAGAGTATTGTGGAAAGACTATAGTGGAAAGACTGTAGTGGACAGAATAAAGTGGAGACTGTAGTGGAAAGACTAAAGTGGACAGAGAATAGTGGAAAGACTAAAGTGGACAGACTATATTGGAAAGACTAAAGTGGAAAGACTAAAAGGGATAGACTATAGTGGAAAGAATAAGTGGACAGACTAAAGTGGAAAAACTAAAGTGGAAAGACTAAAGTGGACAGACTATAGTGGAAAGACTATAGTGGAAAGACTGTAGTGGACAGAATAAGTGGAGACTATAGTGGACAGAATAAAGTGGAAAGACTAAAGTGGAAAGACTAAAGTGGATAGACTATAGTGGAAAGTCTATAGTGGAAAGACTTTAGTGGACATAATAAAGTG
>JAUPMV010000182.1:0-5000 GCA_030848855.1 Branchinecta sandiegonensis
GGAGAGTGTCTTTTTCAAGACGCTTCTCGTATGTTGAGTGAGAAGAGACGGGTCCAGTGGGACCGTCTCGAACTGAGTGTCCTCGCTTCGGCGAGGTTCACAGCAGTTACCTGGTTGATCCTGCCAGTAGCATATGCTTGTCTCAAAGATTAAGCCATGCATGTCTAAGTACAAGCTGTTATGCAGCGAAACCGCGAATGGCTCAATAAATCAGTTATGGTTCCTTAGATCGTACTATCCTACTTGGATAACTGTGGTAATTCTAGAGCTAATACATGCACAATAGCCCCGACCTTACGGAAGGGGTGCTTTTATTAGATCAAGACCAATCGGACTTCGGTCCGTATCTTGGTGACTCTGAATAACTTTGTGCCGATCGCATGGTCTAGCACCGGCGACGCATCTTTCAAATGTCTGCCTTATCAACTGTCGATGGTAGGTTATGCGCCTACCATGGTTGCAACGGGTAACGGGGAATCGGGGTTCGATTCCGGAGAGGGAGCCTGAGAAACGGCTACCACATCCAAGGAAGGCAGCAGGCGCGCAAATTACCCACTCCCGGCACGGGGAGGTAGTGACGAAAAATAACGATGCAGGACTCATCCGAGGCCCTGTGATTGGAATGAGTACACTTTAAATCCTTTAACGAGGACCTATTGGAGGGCAAGTCTGGTGCCAGCAGCCGCGGTAACTCCAGCTCCAATAGCGTATATTAAAGTTGCTGCGGTTAAAAAGCTCGTAGTTGGATATCGGTCGCGATCAGGTGGTGCCGCCTCGCGGTGTGCACTGCCTTGATTGGACAATCCACCGGACTGTCCGGGGTGCTCTTAACCGAGTGTCCTGGGTGGCCGTACGTTTACTTTGAACAAATTAGAGTGCTTAAAGCAGGTGCTCCGCGCCTGAATATCACAGCATGGAATGATGGAATAGGACCTCGGTCTTATTTTGTTGGTTTTCTGGACTTGAGGTAATGGTTAATAGAGACAGACGGGGGCATTCGTACTGCGACGCTAGAGGTGAAATTCTTGGACCGTCGCAAGACGAACAACTGCGAAAGCATTTGCCAAGAATGTTTTCATTAATCAAGAACGAAAGTTAGAGGTTCGAAGGCGATCAGATACCGCCCTAGTTCTAACCATAAACGATGCCAACCAGCGATCCGCAGACGTTACTTCAATGACTCTGCGGGCAGCTTCCGGGAAACCAAAGTTTTTGGGTTCCGGGGGGAAGTATGGTTGCAAAGCTGAAACTTAAAGGAATTGACGGAAGGGCACCACCAGGAGTGGAGCCTGCGGCTTAATTTGACTCAACACGGGAAACCTCACCAGGCCCGGACACTGGAAGGATTGACAGATTGAGAGCTCTTTCTTGATTCGGTGGGTGGTGGTGCATGGCCGTTCTTAGTTGGTGGAGCGATTTGTCTGGTTAATTCCGATTACGAACGAGACTCTAGCCTGCTAAATAGATGACGTATCTTCGGGTACGTTACTCTTCTTAGAGGGACAAGTGGCGTCTAGCCATATGAAAGTGAGCAATAACAGGTCTGTGATGCCCTTAGATGTCCTGGGCCGCACGCGCGCTACACTGAAAGAATCAGCGCGTCTTCCCTGTCCGAGAGGACCGGGTAACCGCTGAACCTCTTTCGTGGTTGGGATTGGGGACTGCAAGGATCCCCATGAACCAGGAATCCCTAGTAGGTGCAAGTCATTAGCTTGCGTCGATTACGTCCCTGCCCTTTGTACACACCGCCCGTCGCTACTACCGATTGAATGATTTAGTGAGAACTTCGGACGATCCGCCGGGCCGTCCTCTGGATGGCTTCGGTGTTGATTGAAAGATGTTCAAACTTGATCCTTTAGAGGAAGTAAAAGTCGTAACAAGGTTTCCGTAGGTGAACCTGCGGAAGGATCATTAACGAGTGCTGCACTAACCGTGCGCATTGTGATGAGAGTACTCGGACGCGGGATGTCGGGCGAAGCTTTACGGCCTTGCTGGCTTCCGCGGACGGGGAAAAGGGCATGCTAAATCGGAGTTCAAAGTCAGAGCACGATCTTTGTGTAGCGGGATTCCACTGGGCTACCCCTTGTAGCGCGCCCGAAGCGAATCCCGCCGGCCGAAGAGCGCATGACTAAGGACTCTGCTGATGCGTGTCGTCTGAGACGCGACTGGCTAGTAGACGACGCGCTGCTTCCGTTGCTGCGGGTAGAATTCCCTCTGGCCCCCCTGTTGCGTGCCAAAGGAAGGAAGCCCGCTAGGAGGCGTATCGTGTCGGACACTGGCTGTTTGCTGCCAGACAACCAGAGGGTTGCGAAAAGCAGACCGTTCGCTGTTGTGCGAATCTCCGTTGTTGCGGGACAAAGTTGAGTGGCCCCCTCGTTGCGCGCCGAGGACCCAGTCCCGCTAGGAGCAAATCTCGCTATACGGCTGAGCAGACTGTGAGTTGCTGAAAGTTTGACCTCGTGCGCATCTCCGTTGTATGCGGGACGGAGTTGAGTGGCCCCCTTGTTGCGTGTCGAGGACGAAGGCCCGCTAGGATCGAAGCGCACTTGACGATCGAACTGGAGGCGATAGCGGGGTGTTTGTCGTTGTGTGCAACTCCGTTGCCGCGGGAAGAATTTCATTGGCCCCCATGTCGTGCGCCAAAGGAAGGAGGCCTGCTAGGAGTGGATCGCGCTATACGATTGAACCGGCTGCGAAGAGCGTTGGTCTTTTGCGAATCTCCGTTGTATGCGGGACAGAGTTGAGGGGCCCCCTTGTTGCGTGCTGAGGACGAAGGCCCGCTCGGATCGAGTCGCAATTGAACCAGCAATCTCTGCAGTATCCGCCGTAGTCCTTTGGATTGGAGGAGAGATTAATTTCTCTCCTCGGAGTTTGTTGTTTTGTGAGAAACACTTGTTTTATTGTTGAACCGTTGCTTGTGGACTCTTCTTATTCGGGTGAAAATCCGATGAGAAAACCGAGAAATGACCCTGGGGGATGGATCACTCGGCTCGTATCACGAAGACGAACGCAGCTAGACGCGTGATTCCATGCGAACTGCAGGACACATGGAACGTCTATCCTTCGAACGCACATGGCAGTCCAGCCTCTGGCTTGGACTACACTGGCTGAGGGTCGGTTTATTATATACATACGACTGGGAGTTGGTACGCGGTGGGGTGACACCCACGGCTAAGACTCCCTGGGTTCGTAATCTGGGAGGATTCCCGATGGCCTCGCTGCCGTTCAGGGCAACCTTCTTAAATGTATGGCAATGTCCGACGAGATCCGGCACCTGTTCGCAGACTAGCTGGGGAACGTCGTTCGTGAGATTTGCCGCTGGGGCGTACGCCTGGTCACCGCAGAGTAGCGCACGTGGCGCGAAAATACGCGGTAGCCGGGATGTGCTTTGAATAATTCGTTTCGTTGTCACTAGTGAGGTGTGGAAGACAAGAGGGCAAGTCGGACCATGGCAGTGAGAGATAAAGTGAGACGAAAAGAATGGGCACATAAACGTACGATACCGGTCGCGGCGAGTCTTGTGGACGATGGTCCCGATACGCTGGAACTGTCTATATACGGGTGAGCGTCGATGCTCGATGGAACTTATCGTTGCTGGCGAGTGTTCTCAGTCGTGAGACCTCAACCAAACCTATTCTCTGACCTCAGCTCAGGTGAGGCGACCCGCTTGACTTAAGCATATTAGTCAGCGGAGGAAAAGAAACTAACAAGGATTCCCCTAGTAGCGGCGAGCGAAGAGGGAAGAGCCCAGCACCAAGGGCCGGTCGTAGCCTCACGGCCGCGGCTCGGCCGATGCGGTGTTTAGGAGCTCCTTGAACCCTCGTTCACCAAGTCTAAAGTCCTCATGAATGTGGCTCGATTGCCCAAAGCGGGTGTCAGGCCCTTAGGACTGGTGTTCGAAGGCCCATGGGAGTCTCCTTAGAGTCGGGTTGCTTGAGCGTGCAGCCCTAAGCAGGTGGTAAACTCCATCTAAGGCTAAATATGGATACGAGACCGATAGTGGACAAGTACCGCGAGGGAAAGTTGAAAAGAACTTTGAAGAGAGAGTTCAATAGTGCGTGAAATCCTCCAGGGGGTTAAACGGATGGACCTTCGAAGCTCGAGCCGTTACGGGATCAGCGTTCGTGCAATGTCTGTCTCGGTAGCGCGGTTGCGGCTTGCCGTGGATCGCGTGGCTGGGGCGGTGCCTCTGTGCGGGCGTGTATTCCTGTGCGGATTCGTATCCTGCACGTGACTGGGGCGGCGTCAGACGGATCCGGTTTCGAGGTGCTTCGGCATCGAGGGCTGGTCTCCCGGCGCTGGCTCGGTTCGTTTCTAGAGTCCGCGGGGCAATCGTGGCGAGTCGCAAGACTGTCGGCCACGGGGCCCATGCCCGCGGACGCGCAGGAAGTAGGCGGGACCCATCCGACCCGTCTTGAAACACGGACCAAGGAGTCTAACATGTGCGCGAGTCGTAGGTTGATAAAGACCGAAGGCGAAATGAAAGTGAAGGCCTGCTTGCGGTGCTGAGGGGAGATCCCGTTTCACCTCGGTGGCTCGGGCGCATCCCCGGGGCGTCGCGATCCCGTTGCGGATGCGACGCACCAAGAGCGTACACGTTGGGACCCGAAAGATGGTGACCTATGCCTGGCCAGGTCGAAGTCAGGGGGAAACCCTGATGGAGGACCGCAGCGATTCTGACGTGCAAATCGATCGTCGGAGCTTGGTATAGGGGCGAAAGACTAATCGAACCGTCTAGTAGCTGGTTCCTCCCGAAGTTTCCCTCAGGATAGCTGGCGCTCAATGCAAGGAGACGGAGTCTCATCCGGTAAAGCGAATGATTAGAGGCCTTGGGGCCGTAACGGCCTCAACCTATTCTCAAACTTTCAATGGGTGAGAAGCCCAGCCGAACTTGATGTGCGGCGGGGATTTCGGATCCGAGTGCCCAGTGGGCCACTTTTGGTAAGCAGAACTGGCGCTGTGGGATGAACCAAACGTTCGGTTAAAGCGCCTAAACAACG
>JAUPMV010000182.1:10000-22500 GCA_030848855.1 Branchinecta sandiegonensis
ATTTCACGCTGCGTCCGCCACGTCTTTTCGAAGGTGATCGAGGTCTCCGGACCAAAATTTTTTTTATTGCGGCGCCCGACCTAATTTGGGTCAGAGACCTCATCGCTGCACTTTTTAATTTTTAACCAACTTTTGGACTTAGCAAAATTGCAAAAAGCCAACAGCACCCGGTGTTCCCAGCGGTCACCCATCTAAGTACTGACCGGGCCCGACGTTGTGTGACATTCAGGATCTGACGAGACTGGGTACTTTCAACGTGGTATGGCCGTTGGCGAAAGGAAGAATCGCGGTCGGACGAATAGATGATTTATCAAAAATTGAATAATATAAAAGGAAACTGCTTTCGCGAATACGAAAAGTTATTGTGGATTCTTAAAACGTGCTAAGAAGGCAAGAGAGCTCAAATAAAAGGAAATTCATGCAGAGTCATCACGATAATATTGAATATTGTTCAGATTCTAATAAATGGCTATTTAACAGCCGCATTTTGTTTCCTTTGTTAGCAACGGAAGAATCTTGATTAAGTGGGTTGCAGACGGAATCAACTAGGAAACGGCAAAATAAGGAAGAAATTGAAATTGTGGAGATCTTCCGATAATAGAAAAGACGGGATAGTTATGGGCTTAAGGAAATGAAGCGAAAAGGCGGACAAAGATTCAACAAATATCGGGAACACGTGGGGCGCACAATTACCGGCAGACAGACGCCATTTTGTTTTCTGTTGTGACAATGGAAAGTTTCAAAATCAAAGAAGTTACGGTTAAAATAAGCAATAGAAAGGTGAAAAATAGGTTTAAAAGTTATGAGACTGCTTTATTTATATTGCAGGACATGATCCGAAACTTTTTGACGCTAGTTTTCGATCTTTTGAAGTACTTTATCATCATCGTTTAAGCTAAAACAGTCGAAAACTTTGGGTTTTTGGTATAACTTATTGCCGGGGAATGCAGCGTTTATTAATTTATCAATTCCGATGTTTTTTTTCTATCCTAGGTATTGTTTTTCACCTGCCGAGATTTTTTTTTTTTAGTTTTTCAAACAAAAGTTGTGCGTCGTAATGAAACATTAATTAATTTACCTTTCCCGATGTTTTATTTCTATCCTGTATCTTGTTTTTCACGTTTCTAAATCTTTTTTTCCGATAATTATTTGAATCCTGCAAGTCTAGTACCAGCCGTATGCGACATGTCCGCCTTCAAATCCTTAAAAGTATCGAACGAAAAGTGACGAAAAAGTGAAAAAAATAGAAAAGTTTTATTAATAAAATGTTCAGTTTTATTCAGTTAGAATCTCTCCAATCACTTTAGGCCTGATTCGGTTCATTTCGGAAGAAATCGTGTTTTTTAACTTGTTAGAAATGCTTTTAAAACATGCACAAAAGATGTAATTATTGTTCCTCTATTATACCATATCATTTCCCTTTCCTATTTTCATTCCCCCCTCCCTTTTATTCCAATTTCATTTCACACCCATCGCGATTTTCTAAGTCCACAAGTATCGGTAGTTGTGCCATGTCGCAGTCACCGGAGGCTTCCGAAACATATATGTAGTACCTAGTAGTCGGAGTCAGAGCCGAGAGGCGGGCGGATCACGGAGCGAGCGAGGATACCGGGGGCACGCCTTTCGAGGCTGTGGAGACTGGTGGCGTCTCGGGAGCTTTCGTGATAAGCGAGCTCAGTAGGGTTTGACGAAGATGAAGGGTGCTACAGCCTGAGAGACGGACGGTTCTCGGAGCGTGTGAACATGCAGGTTTGTGCCTCGGTTGAAAGGCCGGGGTGAGACGACTTGCAGCGTTTCTGGCGTTCTGTTGCAGGTTCCGTTTTGAAGGAAAGGTACTGGGTGTGAGGTGACGGAATCCGAAAGACGGACTATTCTCGGAGCGAATGAGATTGCAGGGGACACGCCTTTTTAAAGGCTGTGATGACCACTTCTCATGAGTTCGGTAGCAAGCTCAGTCTAGTAGGATTTTACGCCGAGCATTCGGTCCTGAAGCCGGAGAGATGGGCGTTCACGGAGTGTGTGAACATGCTAGTTTGTGCGTCGGTTGAAAGGCTGGGGTGAGATGGCTTGTAGCGTTTCTGGCGTTCTGTTGCAGGTTTCGTTTCGAAGGCAGGTGCTGGGTGTAAGGCGACGGAATCCGAAAGACGGACTATTCTCGGAGCGAATGAGATTGCAGGGGACACGCCTTTTAAAGGCTGTGATGACCACTTCTCATGAGCTCTGTAGTAAGCTTCTTCTAGTAGGATTTAAGCCTAGCATTCGGTCCTAAAGCCGGAGAGACGGACGATTCTCGGAGCGCTTGAACATATAGGGTATGTGCCTCGGTTGGAAGGCCGGAGTGAGATGACTAGCAGCGTTTCTGGCACTCTGCTGCAGGTTCCATTTTGAAGGAAGGTACTGGTGTGAGGCATCGAGGACCGAAAGACGGACGATTCTCGGAGCGAACGAGGACTGACTTGGTCACCGCAGAGTAGGACAAGGGTTGTGCAAACACGCGGTAGCTGGGAAAGCTTTGTGAGTTCTGTTGCAGGCTCCGTTTAGTAGAAATTTGGTGTTGAGCAGGCTGTGCCATCTGCCTTAGAGACGGACGATTCTCGGAGCACTTTTTGTGCTTTGTTGCAGGTTCCGACTCGAAGGAAATTGTTGTCACGGCAATATCTGCATTATCGTATATCGATGATCTGCAGGCAAAGGAAACGTGTATGACTGGAAGTGGAACAAGGAAGCAGCACGAAATTGACGAATCCGTCGGGTGGACGGTATGTGCGAGAGAACTGGCCCATTGTCGATGCGAAACGGAGAGTGTCTTTTTCAAGACGCTTCTCGTATGTTGAGTGAGAAGAGACGGGTCCAGTGGGACCGTCTCGAACTGAGTGTCCTCGCTTCGGCGAGGTTCACAGCAGTTACCTGGTTGATCCTGCCAGTAGCATATGCTTGTCTCAAAGATTAAGCCATGCATGTCTAAGTACAAGCTGTTATGCAGCGAAACCGCGAATGGCTCAATAAATCAGTTATGGTTCCTTAGATCGTACTATCCTACTTGGATAACTGTGGTAATTCTAGAGCTAATACATGCACAATAGCCCCGACCTTACGGAAGGGGTGCTTTTATTAGATCAAGACCAATCGGACTTCGGTCCGTATCTTGGTGACTCTGAATAACTTTGTGCCGATCGCATGGTCTAGCACCGGCGACGCATCTTTCAAATGTCTGCCTTATCAACTGTCGATGGTAGGTTATGCGCCTACCATGGTTGCAACGGGTAACGGGGAATCGGGGTTCGATTCCGGAGAGGGAGCCTGAGAAACGGCTACCACATCCAAGGAAGGCAGCAGGCGCGCAAATTACCCACTCCCGGCACGGGGAGGTAGTGACGAAAAATAACGATGCAGGACTCATCCGAGGCCCTGTGATTGGAATGAGTACACTTTAAATCCTTTAACGAGGACCTATTGGAGGGCAAGTCTGGTGCCAGCAGCCGCGGTAACTCCAGCTCCAATAGCGTATATTAAAGTTGCTGCGGTTAAAAAGCTCGTAGTTGGATATCGGTCGCGATCAGGTGGTGCCGCCTCGCGGTGTGCACTGCCTTGATTGGACAATCCACCGGACTGTCCGGGGTGCTCTTAACCGAGTGTCCTGGGTGGCCGGTACGTTTACTTTGAACAAATTAGAGTGCTTAAAGCAGGTGCTCCGCGCCTGAATATCACAGCATGGAATGATGGAATAGGACCTCGGTCTTATTTTGTTGGTTTTCTGGACTTGAGGTAATGGTTAATAGAGACAGACGGGGGCATTCGTACTGCGACGCTAGAGGTGAAATTCTTGGACCGTCGCAAGACGAACAACTGCGAAAGCATTTGCCAAGAATGTTTTCATTAATCAAGAACGAAAGTTAGAGGTTCGAAGGCGATCAGATACCGCCCTAGTTCTAACCATAAACGATGCCAACCAGCGATCCGCAGACGTTACTTCAATGACTCTGCGGGCAGCTTCCGGGAAACCAAAGTTTTTGGGTTCCGGGGGAAGTATGGTTGCAAAGCTGAAACTTAAAGGAATTGACGGAAGGGCACCACCAGGAGTGGAGCCTGCGGCTTAATTTGACTCAACACGGGAAACCTCACCAGGCCCGGACACTGGAAGGATTGACAGATTGAGAGCTCTTTCTTGATTCGGTGGGTGGTGGTGCATGGCCGTTCTTAGTTGGTGGAGCGATTTGTCTGGTTAATTCCGATAACGAACGAGACTCTAGCCTGCTAAATAGATGACGTATCTTCGGGTACGTTACTCTTCTTAGAGGGACAAGTGGCGTCTAGCCATATGAAAGTGAGCAATAACAGGTCTGTGATGCCCTTAGATGTCCTGGGCCGCACGCGCGCTACACTGAAAGAATCAGCGCGTCTTCCCTGTCCGAGAGGACCGGGTAACCGCTGAACCTCTTTCGTGGTTGGGATTGGGGACTGCAAGGATCCCCATGAACCAGGAATCCCTAGTAGGTGCAAGTCATTAGCTTGCGTCGATTACGTCCCTGCCCTTTGTACACACCGCCCGTCGCTACTACCGATTGAATGATTTAGTGAGAACTTCGGACGATCCGCCGGGCCGTCCTCTGGATGGCTTCGGTGTTGATTGAAAGATGTTCAAACTTGATCCTTTAGAGGAAGTAAAAGTCGTAACAAGGTTTCCGTAGGTGAACCTGCGGAAGGATCATTAACGAGTGCTGCACTAACCGTGCGCATTGTGATGAGAGTACTCGGACGCGGGATGTCGGGCGAAGCTTTACGGCCTTGCTGGCTTCCGCGGACGGGGAAAAGGGCATGCTAAATCGGAGTTCAAAGTCAGAGCACGATCTTTGTGTAGCGGGATTCCACTGGGCTACCCCTTGTAGCGCGCCCGAAGCGAATCCCGCCGGCCGAAGAGCGCATGACTAAGGACTCTGCTGATGCGTGTCGTCTGAGACGCGACTGGCTAGTAGACGACGCGCTGCTTCCGTTGCTGCGGGTAGAATTCCCTCTGGCCCCCCTGTTGCGTGCCAAAGGAAGGAAGCCCGCTAGGAGGCGTATCGTGTCGGACACTGGCTGTTTGCTGCCAGACAACCAGAGGGTTGCGAAAAGCAGACCGTTCGCTGTTGTGCGAATCTCCGTTGTTGCGGGACAAAGTTGAGTGGCCCCCTCGTTGCGCGCCGAGGACCCAGTCCCGCTAGGAGCAAATCTCGCTATACGGCTGAGCAGACTGTGAGTTGCTGAAAGTTTGACCTCGTGCGCATCTCCGTTGTATGCGGGACGGAGTTGAGTGGCCCCCTTGTTGCGTGTCGAGGACGAAGGCCCGCTAGGATCGAAGCGCACTTGACGATCGAACTGGAGGCGATAGCGGGGTGTTTGTCGTTGTGTGCAACTCCGTTGCCGCGGGAAGAATTTCATTGGCCCCCATGTCGTGCGCCAAAGGAAGGAGGCCTGCTAGGAGTGGATCGCGCTATACGATTGAACCGGCTGCGAAGAGCGTTGGTCTTTTGCGAATCTCCGTTGTATGCGGGACAGAGTTGAGGGGCCCCCTTGTTGCGTGCTGAGGACGAAGGCCCGCTCGGATCGAGTCGCAATTGAACCAGCAATCTCTGCAGTATCCGCCGTAGTCCTTTGGATTGGAGGAGAGATTAATTTCTCTCCTCGGAGTTTGTTGTTTTGTGAGAAACACTTGTTTTATTGTTGAACCGTTGCTTGTGGACTCTTCTTATTCGGGTGAAAATCCGATGAGAAAACCGAGAAATGACCCTGGGGGATGGATCACTCGGCTCGTATCACGAAGACGAACGCAGCTAGACGCGTGATTCCATGCGAACTGCAGGACACATGGAACGTCTATCCTTCGAACGCACATGGCAGTCCAGCCTCTGGCTTGGACTACACCTGGCTGAGGGTCGGTTTATTATATACATACGACTGGGAGTTGGTACGCGGTGGGGTGACACCCACGGCTAAGACTCCCTGGGTTCGTAATCTGGGAGGATTCCCGATGGCCTCGCTGCCGTTCAGGGCAACCTTCTTAAATGTATGGCAATGTCCGACGAGATCCGGCACCTGTTCGCAGACTAGCTGGGGAACGTCGTTCGTGAGATTTGCCGCTGGGGCGTACGCCTGGTCACCGCAGAGTAGCGCACGTGGCGCGAAAATACGCGGTAGCCGGGATGTGCTTTGAATAATTCGTTTCGTTGTCACTAGTGAGGTGTGGAAGACAAGAGGGCAAGTCGGACCATGGCAGTGAGAGATAAAGTGAGACGAAAAGAATGGGCACATAAACGTACGATACCGGTCGCGGCGAGTCTTGTGGACGATGGTCCCGATACGCTGGAACTGTCTATATACGGGTGAGCGTCGATGCTCGATGGAACTTATCGTTGCTGGCGAGTGTTCTCAGTCGTGAGACCTCAACCAAACCTATTCTCTGACCTCAGCTCAGGTGAGGCGACCCGCTTGACTTAAGCATATTAGTCAGCGGAGGAAAAGAAACTAACAAGGATTCCCCTAGTAGCGGCGAGCGAAGAGGGAAGAGCCCAGCACCAAGGGCCGGTCGTAGCCTCACGGCCGCGGCTCGGCCGATGCGGTGTTTAGGAGCTCCTTGAACCCTCGTTCACCAAGTCTAAAGTCCTCATGAATGTGGCTCGATTGCCCAAAGCGGGTGTCAGGCCCTTAGGACTGGTGTTCGAAGGCCCATGGGAGTCTCCTTAGAGTCGGGTTGCTTGAGCGTGCAGCCCTAAGCAGGTGGTAAACTCCATCTAAGGCTAAATATGGATACGAGACCGATAGTGGACAAGTACCGCGAGGGAAAGTTGAAAAGAACTTTGAAGAGAGAGTTCAATAGTGCGTGAAATCCTCCAGGGGGTTAAACGGATGGACCTTCGAAGCTCGAGCCGTTACGGGATCAGCGTTCGTGCAATGTCTGTCTCGGTAGCGCGGTTGCGGCTTGTCGTGGATCGCGTGGCTGGGGCGGTGCCTCTGTGCGGGCGTGTATTCCTGTGCGGATTCGTATCCTGCACGTGACTGGGGCGGCGTCAGACGGATCCGGTTTCGAGGTGCTTCGGCATCGAGGGCTGGTCTCCCGGCGCTGGCTCGGTTCGTTTCTAGAGTCCGCGGGGCAATCGTGGCGAGTCGCAAGACTGTCGGCCACGGGGCCCATGCCCGCGGACGCGCAGGAAGTAGGCGGGACCCATCCGACCCGTCTTGAAACACGGACCAAGGAGTCTAACATGTGCGCGAGTCGTAGGTTGATAAAGACCGAAGGCGAAATGAAAGTGAAGGCACTGCTTGCGGTGCTGAGGGGAGATCCCGTTTCACCTCGGTGGCTCGGGCGCATCCCCGGGGCGTCGCGATCCCGTTGCGGATGCGACGCACCAAGAGCGTACACGTTGGGACCCGAAAGATGGTGACCTATGCCTGGCCAGGTCGAAGTCAGGGGAAACCCTGATGGAGGACCGCAGCGATTCTGACGTGCAAATCGATCGTCGGAGCTTGGTATAGGGGCGAAAGACTAATCGAACCGTCTAGTAGCTGGTTCCTCCCGAAGTTTCCCTCAGGATAGCTGGCGCTCAATGCAAGGAGACGGAGTCTCATCCGGTAAAGCGAATGATTAGAGGCCTTGGGGCCGTAACGGCCTCAACCTATTCTCAAACTTTCAATGGGTGAGAAGCCCAGCCGAACTTGATGTGCGGCGGGGATTTCGGATCCGAGTGCCCAGTGGGCCACTTTTGGTAAGCAGAACTGGCGCTGTGGGATGAACCAAACGTTCGGTTAAAGCGCCTAAACAACGCATATTCCGGATCCCACGAAAAGGAGTTGGTTGCTCCAGACAGCAGGACGGTGGCCATGGAGGTCGGAACCCGCTTAGGAGTGTGTAACAACTCACCTGCCGAAGCAACTAGCCCTTAAAATGGGAGGCGCTATAGCGTTGTGCTTATACCGGACCGCCGGACGTGAAGCTCGTCGGCCCTTGTGGCTGGCGCTGACACGCCGGTGAGTAGGGAGGTCGCACCGATCGCGTAGAAGGGTTTGGGCGTGGGCCTGCCTGGAGCGGTCGGTGGCGCAGATCTTGGTGGTAGTAGCAAATACTCAAGAGGGATCCTTGAGGCCTGACGTGGGGAAGGTTTCCATGTGAACAGTGGTTGGACATGGGTCAGTCGGTCCTAAGCCGAACCTGAAATGGGTCCATGACGAGCGCATCTCCCTCTGGCGCAGACGTGCGAGCTCGTGGATAGGCGAAAGGGAATCCCGTTCTCATTCGGGAGCCTGGTTGGGGAACCGTTCGAGCTCTCGTGCTCGTCGTGGCAACACGAATAATCCTTGGGACGCTGGTGGAGACGCCGGGAAGAGTTTTCTTTTCTGCTTAAGGGAGCAACGTCCCTGGAATTCTGTCGTGGAGAGATAGGGATATGTTTCCGAAGAGCGTCGCATTTGTGCGACGTCCGTGCGTTTCTACCGGCCCTTGAAAACCAAGGGGAGGGCCACGTGAACGATCCCACCAGACCGTACCGATATCCGCATCAGGTCCCCAAGGTGAACAGCCTCTAGGCGATAGACGAATGTAGGTAAGGGAAATCGGCAAATTGGATCCTTAACTTCGGGATAAGGATTGGCTCTGAAGGTCGAGAGGGTCGGGCTTGGTAGCAGGAAGCGGCTGGCTACAGAGTCGGGCTTGGGCGCCTTAACGGGCGCTCCGATCCCTTCTCAAGCCGGCCGTGGATGGCCCTCGCAGTTGCGGCGGTGGATCTCGCAAGAGCGTCTGCCGATCGCCTCGGCCCTCAACGAACGACCAACTCAGAACTGGCACGATCCAGGGGAATCCGACTGTCTAATTAAAACAAAGCATTGCGAAGGCGCCATCGCGTGTTGACGCAATGTGATTTCTGCCCAGTGCTCTGAATGTCAAAGTGAAGAAATTCAACGAAGCGCGGGTAAACGGCGGGAGTAACTATGACTCTCTTAAGGGTAGGGGAGTCATGGTCCCTGGTTAGGCTTTCCCAAGGGTGGGTCTGCTGCTTGAGCCGGGGCAGCCAGGCAACGAGGTGATAGCCCTATTTATAGGTGCTAGGTGTAACAATATCCAAAGGGGGGATATTGCGCCCATACTGGCCAACGCTCCCCCACCCCCAACGAGATCGGGGGTGGCCGAACCTCAACGTACTACGCCTCCACGTGGTCGGGCTGGACGCTTACTGCCATACACGAGGAAGACCATTTGCTGGGCTTGTGTCCTGGTGGGTGGACTCTCATGTAGGAACATCGAGCAGAGCGACAAAAGTAGTACTGGGCTAGAAGAGACCCCGTCTGGCTGCGTATAGCCCCCGGCTGGGTGGATAAGGGCCGCCCAGCTGGAGTAAAATCCCTGAAATGATGATGGAAGCAAACATAAGTGAAAACAGCCGGCTCTCGGATGCCGGCCCCAGGGGTTGCGCTTCATCATCAAGGGACAGTCAGGAGCTCCACATCGTTTACCGTGATGGTAAATGCCCTGTTTGTGGAGTACGGCCTAAAACTACGAAGGCCTTATTGGAACATTTGAGGGTGTTACACCAGCGGGAGGTGAAAGCCTTTCGGTGTCCGAGGTGTCTAAGGGACTTCGACAAGTTGTCGTCTGTCTCTGGGCACTTCCCTCACTGCAAGGGTACGGAGGGAACTCCCGCTGGTCAGGGCGTAGATGAGTGTGAGAGTGAGGTAGGAGCATATATGTGTGTGGTGGACAATTGTGGAGGGTCTTTCTCATCGGCATCGGGTCTCGGGCAGCATATGCGGCACCGACACCCGGTTCAACATAACGAGAGAATACCAATTTTGAAGAGAGCGCGGTGGGGGACTGACGAAATGAGACTTCTGGCGACGACGGAGATGGCATCTGGGTTAATGCTGAACCCTAACCAGGTGTTAGCAGAAAAGCTTCCCGGTCGATCCGCGGAGGCTATCAAGAAGGTTCGTCAGAGAGAGGAATACAAAGGGCTTCTGGCGGAACTACGCTCGTTGAGAGCGCTAGAGCCGCCAAAGAAGCGTCAGCGCCCCACCAGCGTTCCAGCGACACCGGAAGAGACGACGACGGAAGCGACTGAGGAGATGTGCGACCACGACAATTACGAGGAGAAGATCCCGCTGCCCGAAAAAGCAACCCAGAAAGTCAAGGACTTCCGGGCCTCCGCTTTGAATGCAGCGCGGCAAGGAGAAGGCTTGGAACAGCTGTACCGGGAGTTCCTGGGGCTCAAACCCCCACGAACTCCCAGGCCACCACGACCGGAAGAAGAAGAGAGGAGGAAGGCGAGGCAAGAAAGAGAACGCACGGAGGAACCACGGCAGCGACGTTACAGAGCATACCAAAACCTATATCGGAAGAGCCGGAAGGAATGCCTGGATGCGATCTTGGAGGACCGGCAAGTCGAGGGAGATCGAGTCAAGAGCCGTCTGGGCGAAGCCCAGATCAGCGCTATTGTGGAGAAGTTCAAGGCTCTGTTCGAATCAGAGCCTCAAAAGGACGAAGCGAGCTTCACACCTGCGGCGAAGCAACTGGGGGAGGACCTCGTGTCGCCGTTTACGGTGACAGAGGTCAAGAAGACCCTCGGCTCCCTGTCCGACAAGAGCGCTCCAGGTCCCGACGGAGTTAGGTACCAGGCCTTGAAAAAGGCAGATCCTGATGCGGTTGCCATTCTTCTCAACACGTGGATGGCCGTTGGGAAGATTCCCGACTCTATCAAGGAATGCAGGACAGTGTTAATACCGAAGAAAGGAGGGTCTGATCCGGCTGACCCAAATAATTTGCGGCCGATCACAATTGGGAATTCTATTGTACGGTTGTACACAAAGCTTTTGGCGGATCGCGTGCAGGGGAAAGAGGTGCTGAGCAAGAGCCAAAGGGGTTTCGTCCGACGCCCCGGCTGTTACGAGAATGTCACTTTGGTCAGAGAGCTGGTTAAGAAGGCCCGCAAGGCGCACCGCTCACTATATTTAGTAGCGGTGGACCTTGCGAAAGCCTTCGATAGTGTGCAACAGAGCAGTATTGAGAGGGCACTGAGGCGATTTGGCGCTCCACAGAAGTTCATCGATCTTGTCGGGGACCTGTACAGGGGAGTGGGGACTCGCCTGTATGTGGGCCCGGACGAGATCGGATACCTGGCTGTCAAGGTGGGAGTGAAGCAGGGGGATCCACTGAGTCCTCTTTTGTTCAACATGGTTGTCGATGAATATTTGGCCAACAGTAAAACCGATGTTGGTTTTGATCTGGATGGCCTCAAAATCCGTGCGATTGCTTACGCGGACGACATAATTCTGATTGCGGAGTCCCAGCCCGGGGCTCAGTTATTGATAAACGAGTTGACAGATTTTTGCGGAGAAAGGTTTCTAAAAGTCAACCCGGGAAAGTGTCAAGCGCTCCAGCTGGTGTATCGAGGAAAGTTCAAGTGTATGGCGGTCGGAAAAGACCCGATTCGCTCAGGTGATAGTACCATTAGCATGATAGGCGCTGACGGTGAGTTGGCGTATCTGGGCGTTTCCATACGTCCGGATGGGAAGACGGTTGTTCGCGAGGAAGAAGTCCGGGCATCACTGAGGAAAATCCTTACATGCCCTCTCAAGGGAGCACAGAAGGTGCAGTTAATGACTCTCGTGGTCGACCGACTGCTATACACGCTTTACTGTGCGGATTTCAAGGTGTCTTTCCTGAAAAGGATAGACCGGATCCTGCGGGATCACGCGAAACGGGCGCTCCATTTGCCCCGGTCTACATCTACCAACTTCCTCTATGCGGGGACCCGGAACGGAGGTCTGGGTTTACCCTGCGTCCTTGAGCGGGTCACCAGGTTCCATCTGCGGAGCCATAATAAGTTACTGCAGAGCTCCGACGTAGTCACTAGAAAGATCTTTGATACGCCAGATATGGACCGCTTGCGAGATAAACTCACGGCCAGAAAATTTCCGAAGCATGAAGAATTATTTGCGAAAACGTGGCAGGGTTACGGTGCTGAGGCATTCAGGTCGAACCCGGTATCAAACTTTTGGTTAAAGGGGAATACCAAATTTTTCAAGGGGAGGCCCTTCAACCAGGCTGTTCAATTGAGGACCCAGTTGTATCCCACGAGAAAGATGCAATATACGAGCGGGGAGGTAGCCAGGTGTCGACACGGATGTGATAGTGTCGAGTCAATTCAGCACGTTCTCCAAGCCTGTCCTGCGGTGCATGGCGCGCGCATAGCGCGGCACGACCGAGTGGTCGACGAGATTAACAAAGTGGCATTGCGTGGCGGCCTAAGCGTTTGGAAGGAACGTACCTTGGCACTGAGAACTCAGCGTCTCAAACCGGATTTAATTGTTGAAAAGGAGGGGGTGGCATACTTGATAGACGTGACGATTCCTTACGACCATCCCGATGTGTTGAGGCGAGCGGCGGCCGAGAAGGTTCGCAGGTACGGTGTAATACAACCTTCTGATTTGGCGGGGGTATGCTCTGTGACCCGCGTTGTGGTTTTGCCGTTTATTGT